>AYEL01085338.1:0-12269 GCA_000484575.1 Olivierus martensii | reverse complement strand
TATTTTAGAGAGCATGAATATAAATTTCAGAGAAACGGTTTGTTTACATCAGGGTTTTTCTTAACTGGGACAGATTATAGGTAGTCAATAGGTTGCTAAAATATAAGCTGCTAATATTAATGGGGAGGGTGAATAGTACGCCTGCGCGTAATTTCGCTATATACGTGCAAACATTGAACAAAGTAAAACAATCGCATTCACCCAAGTGGGCGCTAGGCTCGAAAAGGTTGAGAACCACTGATCTAGAATATAGAGAAGGAATGGAAATGAAAAGTTAATTTCCCAAAAAATATTCAAATCAAACAAATTTTCATTAAAACCTTTTAAAATAAAAAATTTTGGGCAAAAAAAATTAGGAATCATCATCAGACACTAATTATACTCCTTTTTCAAAAACTCTAAACACAACTGCAATAAACTAATTAAGATAGGCCAAATTACAGTTTTAGAATTCTATTGTTTGTCCCTTCCATGTATAGCATATTATATCAATAGCCACAGTGGTAAATGACCTTGAGCAGCATATGACATCCTTAGCATGCAACAGGTTAAGTGTTCCACAAAAAATCTTTTTATAATGAAAAGTTTATCACTGTTTTGAAAAGATGGAGAATCACTAATCTAGATCATTATCTATAATCTTTGATATTACCATATTGTCATAGCAAACATATTTCTGTTCATCCTTTCATATTATTCCTATATTTTCCATTTATTATATTTTATGTATTATGAGTTTTTTATTTTTATTATTTTTATTAAAATACTTAATATTTATGCTATTCTGCTTACTTGCAAAATTACTCTCTATTACTGATTGACAGCCTATTAGTTACTCTTTCAGGATATGATGGAACAAAACTTTAAATGAATTATTCTCAAAAAAAAAATCAAAATTATTAACAAAATAATTTTATTTTATATTTTTCATATATTTTTAAAGGAATCATCTTCTATATGTCCTAAAATACATTATTAATATCAATTTACTAAATATCAATACAGTAAATAATCAATTTGAGACATCCAAAATATTTTTAAATAGTCATTATAGTTTAATATATAGTGCAATAATGTAATTTTATATAGTAATATTGAATGCTACTGTAAGGCTGAACTAACACATATGACAAAACTGTGGTCAGTTTGTGGATGGTCATGAATTATAATTATAGTAATATAGAAACACATAATCTAACTTACACAGACTATGTATTGCAACAGCAGTTAAACCAACTTCAGTTAGTAGCCCGTCTGAGTTAGATTATGTGTTTCTATATTAATATAATTATAATTGAAGACTGTCCACAAACCAATCACAGTTTTGTGGTCAAGGTGTGGTTCTGCTGTGGCATGTATGAGTTCAGCCTTATGAAAGTTAATGACAATTGATAATGTTATTATTGATAGTGAATGTAACATTAATAAAATTATCACAACTAACACTATTATTAAAAATATCATAATATAATATACAGTGGCACATTTATCATTGGCTTTCCTAGGAGCCCAAAAATTGAAATTTTTATAATATTTAATTAGATATATACTGTAATTCATTTTATATTATTGCATTTTTTATTTCATATAAAAAATGTTGAATGTATGATGATTTTGGAATAACAATGGAGTTTGAGTTTGAATTTTCATTAGCACCTTTCAAATGGAATGTAACTACAAAAACTACAGTAGTTTATATTTGTTATAAATAATAAATACAGTGAAACCTGTTAAACTGACCACCCTTTGGGACTGACCCGACTGGTCACTTTTCACGGGTGATCACTATACAGGACAGTGATCCTCCCCTAACCCAAAAAAGAACAGATTAATCCAACTACAAATTTATATTAATTAAAATCATCAACTTGTAGTCAAGCAATAATGACAACATAGAGCATATCGCACACGTATTTCTAAAGAGACACAAGTCAAAAACGAACGTTTTGAGAAAATTCGAAAAATTACGAAATCAGCTTAACTAAAATCCATTATATAACTCATAATTTTTTCAAAATTTGTAATCTTTTGAAACCATTTTTTAGGAAAATGGCTTCAAAAGATGATGGAGGATTGCTTCCCAAGTTATAAAATGGTGCCAACATAAAAATACAAGCTTTTGACTTGTGTCACTTTAGAAATACGTGTGCGATATATCACCTTCTAATGAACAAAGTCTTATAGCAAGCATATACTATATTACATTTACTATTAACTTGTACATATGCAACTAGCATAGTCAAATTAAAATACTGTATAAAGATACATAGTATTATTATAATATTTATTTTATAATATACTGGTTTAACTGTTTTGTTGGCTGGGCCGCAAATATAGTCATTGTGGGCCGCATGCGGCCCGCGGGCCGCGAATTTGACACCCTTGCAGTAGATGGTTCCTGCAAGTGACCACGTAAATTAAAAAACGTGCAAAACGAGAACTTTTTAGCATGTATTTCATAAAAACCATTCCAGAAAATTCCTGCATTTACCTCTTCCATTTGAGGTAATGTGTCCGTCAGCTAAAGCTGTCGTAGGATATTCTCTGTTAGAGATCTCTTTTGGTTGGAGTCTTTTTGCTATTATTGCACATCTCACTAAAACATAATAGAACTGATAATAAAAAACAAAGTAAACAGATAAGGAAGTGGCGAAAATATGCATATGCGTGATGGACCAGTGAATAAAAGTATCTCTCTATATTATAAAAAAAGAATAAAGCAACCGATATCAAACCATTATTATTTGTTTCGCTTACCGCTTTCTTAGGATTCTGATCAGACTAAACCAGTATCTTATAAGCGTCGGACTTGCATAGTCGTGGCTCAATTCACTTCTCATTTTCTAATTTTTATGCAGAATGACCTATATATATATTCATCTTTTATGAATATCTTGAAAGTAATTGTATCCGATTTTGCAATCCGTTTCACAGATGATAATTTTCAATTTTCTTTTCCAAATCGGGTATCTATGAAAATAGCACCCGATTTGGCTAAGATTTATTCGCTGCCTCTGAAATGGAATATTTTCTTCAAACGTATGTCTCCAATAAAACGAAAATGGAGAACGGATAAAATGAGAACTAGATGGATATACGTATATTGTTTTCGTATATATGTGGGAATGGTAGTGACCGCCAGGTGGAGAGATGAAAGCGAGGCGGGAGAAGAGAAGAAGGCTGCTAGAACAAACTATACAAACTGTATGTGTTTTTCTATTTTTCTTATATTAAATTTTCATTATTATAATTACGATAGAGGCTGTGATTCGGTTAATTCCCATGAATCCCACAGAAATGGGGGCTCAGCCGGGATTGTTAATAATAACCTTATATGTGCATTTAACATAGTCAAACTTAAATTAAAATACTCTATAAAGATGCATATACAGTTATATTATAATATTCACTTTTAATTACTGGTTTAGCAGACTATTTTATCATAACAAAAATTCTAATGGAATAGTAATCCTTAGAATTTTATCTAATAGAAAAAATTCTAAGGAAAATACAGTAATTCCTCCATGAAATTAATCTTCTTGGTCACTTTAGCAGGTTAAAATTTCTTAGAACTAACTAAGTGGGTGGTCAATATACATATCAGACAAGTGGTCACTATACAGAAATAACAAGAAACAAAAATAGCATTACATCCTATGGGAAACAAGCCAGCTTGTGAAATTTGGTCTCTTTAGCAAGGTGGTCACTGTATCAAGGTGGTCATTTTAACAGGTTTCACTTATTATGAAATATTCTTTTAAGAAGATAAAATAGATAAATGACTGAAAAAATGGTTTCTTTAAAAATTTCTTCATGGTGACAATATGCTAGCATATGCATATTGATTCGATTGTTTTGAAATTTTCAGTACACATTATATTAAAAAATAATTACAGTATATTTCAGATTTTGTTAAATTGATCTGTTGAGGTTCGGAGAATGATACCTTCAAATTTTAAATGTTCTTGTTCTTTTATTATTTGAATTAGACGCCTAGGAATTTTTGCATGCTAATTATCTGACATCTAAAAGTTAGATAATAATATTTAGCTTAAAAGCAGAGTTTATAGTAGCAGGTTGAATTTGTGCTACAATGATTTTCGTAATATGTATAATGTAATGAGAAACAATGATTATATACTTGGTTTAGAATCTCTATCATGTTTATTATATTTCAAGCATTTGCACATTAATTATATTCATTCTATTGTAATAATTATAATTTATAATATATAATACGATAATAATAATAATAATAATAATTCAGTTTGTGATATTCTCTATTTACAAATTATGTCATTTTTATGAACAGATATCATCCCATAATATGTTGTAGAATAATGATTGTAAAAAAAATATTTATAATTTGGAATATAGTTTTCTTATAATCAAATATAATGTCATAAAAACATTATATAGAAAATGAACTTATTCTTAAATAAAATTGTAAAAATTAGTACAGTAAATATTTGCTAGTTTTTTATTTTGTAAAAAATTTTGTGGTACAATCAAATTTCATATTACTATTTAGAGGTAGTATAACTTTATTTATATTATTCAGTGGAATGTTTCAAAGAACTATCAATAATTACAAATTTTTAATTTGAAAAACACAAATTCTATGCAGAATTCATTAGAAATTTATTGATCAACATCAGATATATCTAGGAATATATTATGTCGAAAAAGTTTTATGAAAAGAAGCGAAATTTTATAAATGATTATAATCAGAGAATATTAGTATTCTCTTACTTTATTCGAATAAACCATCCATTTTATTTGTCAATATTAATATGAGAATCTTAATTCATAACTTTTATTTCATGGCATCGTTTTAATGATTGAATGATACTGCATTCAATCATTTTCATTCGAAACTCTCGCTACTTCCATTGTTTTTGTTCTCATAGCAAAAATGTAGTGTGATACTTACGGACTATTCACTATAATAAAAAGCTACTTGATTCTGAAGACATTAGAGACTATTTCTGGTCTTATTGTTTGGAGAATTTTGATATCATCTGACTCTTACAGGGCTCTATAAATACTAGCTTAATAGAAATGTTTCTCCATTTCTGTAGTAAATTCATTTCTATTTGCTTTCACGATACATTTCTTAATAATTGGAATCAATATTGCTTTAATAAACAATCTATTATAAATAAAATTATTTTGTTGAAAATTAATGATGAATTGATTATTTTAACTGAATTACTATATCATTAATATTTTTAGATAAAATTTATAACTGTTGTTTAGGAGGATCTTTCTAACCAAATACTAAAACATAAAAGTTAAACTGATTCGAATTAAATTTCAAAGATTCTATTTTATTCTTTAAAAATTCTTTAAGAGAAACTATACTCATCACTTCTAAAAAAATATAGAAAATGATGGCTATTAAAATAATACATTAAGTACGTTTTATGGAATTTGATTGTCAGCTCAAAAATATACATGCAATAAATTAAGCATAAAGCCAAGTATTATACAAGTATATTGCATTATTAAGTAGCTTTTCAAAGATTTGTTTCACGTGGAAAATATGGAAAGTTAAATAATTTAATTACAGAAAAATTGAGTCTCTTAATTCATTTTACATTAAATGAAAAAGATGATTATCTAATTTATGTTTTTGAAAGAATTTTGTATTAGAATCAAAATAAATTACAATATTTAATAATTTCATAATATTTAAAATTATTTAATATAATAATTTTTTCGCAAATTTAATAATACCCCGTACAGTACAGTATAGTACAATAATACCCCGAAGTTACGCGATAGGTGGGACCGACGAAAATCGCGTAAGTCGGGGTATAACTTTGCATATAAATACATATAAATTTGGTTTAATTGGGACTAAGGACTATCAAAAACACTAGTTTAGAAGAAAAATTTTTAATAAAAATTGCAGTTCTTTATATTATATTAATACAAAATATTAAAAAAATAAATGAGTTACGTAAAAAATTATTCACTTTTATTTAATTATCACACCATAATTTCAGTATTTTTTCCATCTCAGCAATAATACCATGACGTTTACGAATTATGCTTGAGTTCAAGGATTGAGTATTTTTCACCGTATCGAGAATTCTTTCTTTATATTTTATGATTGTTCTTACTGTATATTCCGGTAACTCAAACTTCTTTGCCAATTCACAAATTTTCATTCTTTAATTCTTAATTTCATTCCTTTCTAAATTTTCATTCTTAAATTTATGAATCAAAATCCTTAATATTATTAAGGATCCTAATTTTAGGATTTTTTTATCAAAATCCTTAAAAATATTAAGTTTACATTCCAAAGATATCCTTTTTCCTTTTCTTGCTAGGGCAGGAGAATCAGATTTACTTCGTTTGGACGACATAGTTTTTTTAAGGGTTTTGAAAACATATAACAAAACAATCTTAACTTTGGTCGATTACTTCGTTTGGACGACAGTTTTTTTAAGGGTTTAGAAAACATATAACAAAACAATCTTTCGTCAATCGTGCACATAGAGTTCGCGCGAAACGCGTCCAATGCGTATCACAGCAAGATAGCGTGCAGCAGTGTTGCCAAACGGAAAAATCAAAAACCGCGTAACTCCGAGTTCTCATAAGTCGGGATATTACTGTATATGAAACTTATAAGTAACATTTTAGTCTAGAAATATTGCATTCAAGGAGATCCAAGAAATTATTATTAACTTATGTTTCAATATAAAAACTATATATACAGTATATTTAAAATTTGATGACTTAATTTCAAAATTATCATAAATATTGTAGAATATAACATGTTAAATCCTCATAGTTAATAAAGTTTTAACATGGTATATAAATTTAATTATCATGAAAAGTTTATAATATGTAAATTTAATATTGTATATTGATTTAATATATTATAAAAATCAAATAGAATATTATAATATATCAATTAATAATTACTCTATAGCTTTTTAATTTATAAACTTTATTCAAAACAAATTATATAATTATCTGTTTTGAAAGTTTAATATAAGAATAATATAAATAAAATTATGTATTGCGTGTTATAATAGATGCAATTCTATATTTACAATACACTGCAAAATTGTTATAGAGAAATACTTGGATGAAAAAGATGGTGACAATACCATTCAAGATCTCGGAAGACAGATGACTACAGCTTGCTCAATTACAGTCGAGATGGACTATATCATCTTTGTTTTTACAAACAACATCAGTCAAATCACTGCCATACTGTATTCTGAAAACCATTCTGAATTCCTCCTGGTCCATTTCATTTATTTTCTTTAGTAAATTTTAACAAAATAATAGAGAATAAATAAACAAAAATCAACGTATTTCAAAATTTCCGAAAATTAATTTAGCTGATGTCAAACAGAAAGTAATAGTCAAAATAATTAGTGAGCATTTAAGGGCATTAGTCGAAAACTTTAATAACTATTTCCCTGAAAGTGAGATCCTCGTAAGGGCAACCTTTGGATTAATAATCCTTTCCTGGAAGATGTCCAGTCATGTGCACTTGATTTTCATGATAAAGAAAAGCTGATAGAATTATCTACTGATGTCACTCTAGTTTCAAGGCATAAAACGATGTCATTGCCTCAATTTTTTTTTTTTTTTTGTTAACAGATGATGCCACTTTCCACTCAGTAAGAGTACTAACGGCCGTATTCACGAATTTAACTTTCGACCAATGGTTCGGTGACCACTGGTTGAACCTGACTTTGACCTTCGTTCGTTTGGTATTCACCAGTTCCGTCTGACCACAGTCAACCAATTACTAGTTATTGAACCATTCTTTTGTAAACGATCAGTTCATTGGTTGTAAGTGTCACATGACCATTTTTCTATTTTTTATCAACGTTGGTTTTCAAACAAGAATTAAAAGATGGCAGAAATTTTTCTTTCGTCTGCAGAATTAAGAAAATGCTTTTCGAATTTTGAAAAAGTGCTATTACTCGAGATAGTTAAATCAAAAAATAATGTTATAGAAAATAAACAAATGAATAAACTATTCCAAAAAAGCTTGGTAACATTCTGCTTGAAAAAAAATAGAAATTAAATTCACAACTGGAATTTTGTGACGTTACGTATACAATGTTACAGAAATTAATTATAATTAAAAAAGCGTGCGACTAAATCTTCCAAACAGATAGTATTTATGGGAAACAAACCAGTTTTTGAAATTTGGTTCCTTTGGCCAGGTGGTCATTTTAACAGGTTTCACTGTATATATATCTAAATGCAGAAAAATATTGTTTAAAATAGTAATTAAAAGTATATAGAGCATACATATAAGTATGTATATTCTCATATATAGACTATTTTTAATTTTCTTATTTAAGAAAACTGGGACTCCCAAAATATTTTAGCACCTAGGTACCCAGTGGCATAGCGAGGGAGGGGCAAGGATGTCTATAATGTCCTGGGCGCCACTTGCAGAGCGGCGCCAAATTCTTATTATTGAGTATATTCTATATATTATATATGTTTTCTGGGGGGGCGCCAAAAAGGTATTGTACCCCGGGCGCCAGTTATGCTCGCTACACTGTTGTAGGTACCTCAAGATATATATAAAGATGCCACTGATAATATATACCCACCAAACTGATTTATGAGCTGCATGCAGCTCCTTCGTATCTTCAATGAAGTTTCATACTATAAATAGTCAATATTTAGAATGCAGTAGTACTGATTTAATTTAATAATGATGTATACCTGTGTATAAGCAAAAAAATTTTGAAGAGGATCAGTTCCATTTATATATATAGTCAAAAATCAGAAAAGTTTTCATAAGAATGTAGAATTCTCATTCTTAGTTGCATTACATTACCATTGCACCTTCATAACAACCATGTGATTCAAAATATTTATTCCTAACAAATTTTGAATTTATTGATTTTTTGCTAAAAATATGTGAATATGTATGACTATTCATAAATTAATATTTTTTGTAGATATTTAAATATCAGATATTGCACAAATAAGATCAAAGTATATAAAGTCCCCTGCACTTATTAATTAGTTTGTTTCTTGGTAAAGGCGGGATTTGCCATATTCATTCCTAAAGTATCTGTTTCTTCTCAATTATATTATTAAAAATATGCAGATGTATTTAAATTCATTCAAAAATATTAATTTGCCAAACATTTCACAAATACAATTGGAAATGTGTAATGTATAAACTGATCTTTTTTTAACAAATAAGCATGGCAACTACTATTCTACATATTATCAGTCAATATTATATGGAAATGTATCAATTCTTGATATTTATGCTTGACAATTTGTACATTTTCTGATAATATAGTATATACTGAAAAAGGTCTTTTAGAAACACCAAAAATGTTTTATAATAAAAACATTTCCTATTATAGGAGCTGATGTTTGTGTGAAAAATAACATTTTCTGATAATTCTGATCATACATCATAAAAGTATTTTATTTTAAATAAAAAAAATTGAAATCATAGTCTAAAATGGAAAATTAAATACATTGTCAATTTTTTTTTTAAAGTTATTTCATTGATTAAACACATGCTTCCTTTAGAGTCTTAGAAAAAGCATTATTATAATAATGTGCATATTTCTCATAAATATGGCATTTTTGGACTTATATTTATAAGAATGTTATTATTATTTTGATGCAAGAGATTTGTAGTTTTTCGAGTGTCTTTACAAATGTTTTTCAACCAGTGTCCGTGGACTGGTGCTGGTCCGTGAGAAATTAAGTAAATTACAATGTCTGTTTTTTTTTGGAAAACACTTTTCATTCTTTTAAGCATTTAAATGACAAAAAATTATACTTTTGAATCTATGTAATGAAGAAAAGTGATGTTGTTTGGACTAGATAACTGATGTATGGCAATTTCTATCGAAATACGGAAATCCTTCTTCTCTGGTTTTATGAGTATTCATGAGGTGGCAACACTAATTGTCAGACTTGTTGGAGCAGTATTCCTATATTATTGGATATTTGATTGACAGGGCTGCCAATTTGGTAGAATTTCTACTAAATCTGGTAGAATGAGGTATTCATTTAATGACTTAATTTTGATTATGGTAGAAGGTAGAAAATCTGGTAGATTACAAAATAATGTTAGTAGATTTCTGGTTATTTTTCATTTTTACATGAAGTGATTTTTTTTATGGAAATAAATAAATAAATTATATGAATATGAAGCCTGGTCGATGTATTTTTTCTATAGTCTAATTTATTCTACAAGTTTACAATTTATTTCAGTTTTAAGTTATTAATAATGCAAAAGTGCAAAAGCTGTTTTGCTGAAATTTCTTGCACATCTGTATTATTAAAACTGAATAAATTCCGAATTTTTCCTGAAAGTTATTAACATTTTAGTGGTGACTTAAATTTTTCTGGTAAGTAATGCAATATTTTTCTGATACAAAATGTATGATTTATTTATTATCAATTTTTTTAATTACAAGTTTTATTTTTTTCAAGCTTAGTGGAAAATCATCCTCCACTGTTGGCAACGCTGATTATTGAGCAGGCGTGTATTTGTTTTTGCATAACATTGTTTGTTTTTGTAAAACTTGAAACCCTATAAAATGGAAAAAAAAGAAAAGCAAACAGCAAAGCCTTCTAAGCTTTTTAAATAATCAAGAGCAAAATAGTGATGCTTCTGAAAATGTGCCAAGTACTAGTGCTTCAAATTCAGAACAAGCAAAGAAAAAGTCGTATGCTGATACTTTGGAATGTGCAATACCACTTAAAAAGTCAAAAGGAAACTTTGTCAGACATTACAATAAGGAGTACTTAAAGTTTGGTTTTATTTTAGCTCCAGGCAGTGAACTATTGGCACGACCTTTATGTGTAGTGTGCTCCGAAATTTTGTCAAATGACACCATGAAACCGTCCGAACTTGTTCATCATTTGAATTTGAAGCATAAAGATTTTATTGATAAGCCCATAGACTTTTTTGAAAGATTATGTGACCAAATTAAAACACAGAAAAGTGTAATGAAAACGATTGTGACTAGCAACAAGTCATTACTTTGAGCGTCATACTTAGTGGCTCTCCGTATAGCTAAAACTAAAAAGCCATTTATGATTGGTGAGGAGTTAGTAAAACCTTGCGTCTTAGATATCATACGAGAAATTTTGGGATCTCAATCCATTAAAAAATGGAGGCTATACCCATGTCGGATAATACCATTTAAAGAAGAATTGTTGATATGGCAACAGATATCGAAATTCAAGTTATAGAATAGATAAAGAAATCTAGATATTTTGCAATTCAGCTTGACGAGTCTACTGATGTAAGTAACCACGCTATCCTTCTTTGCTTTGTGAGATATAGAGAAGAGGAAGTCTTATGGGAAGAACTTCTTTGTTGCCTTGACTTACCTGGAAGAACTACTAGTTCTGAGATATTTAGTGCTCTTAATAATTATATGCAAGCACAAGGCTTAAACTGGAAGAAATGTGTGGGAGTGGGTGGTGCTGCAAGCATGATTGTACATCGCTCTGGAGTAGTAGCAAAAATAAAGTTTATATTTATTTTTAACTTTAAAAAATTTTATTTTTTTCCCCTCTTCTGTTTTAAATTATTAAAAATTGACATTCATTTTATTAAATTTTGTTATATTTATTTAAGCAGTTTATGATTAGATTTTGATTGCCTATTTAATATTTAATCAACTTATCATAACAGTCTCTGAAATATTTGACTTTAAAACTGAATTTAATCCTAAAAGAGAGAAGCTATTATTTGATATTTCTAAGCAATCGTTAATGAGTTATTTTTGGCTTGCAAATATTGGAAAATGTGTTTGAACTGAATTGAGGAAATTATCTAAATTTTTGTAATTGTAGATCCATTTGATTTGGGCTAATATTGTTCGAACCTTCTTGCATTCTTATGGAATCATATATAATAAAGGAATAAGCGTGTGGAGTCCATGTTTCTGCACATGTGCGAACTCCCGTGCCAGAAGTGTCGCCGTTACTATTTTCTCTTGCTTTGAATCTTTAATCGGGTCTTTTAGAAAACTAAATCCCAATCTCATTATAAATTTTGCTTTAAATTATCATAATTTACTTCCTATTTATGTTTGTATACTTCTTTTTGTTATTTGACTTCAATATCTGTCTTTTTCGATTGAAAAATGTTGACTATTCCCTGGCTCGAGAGTTCAGTTTGCATTCGGCGTGTTGAGGCTATATAAATGTTGCATTTAAATAATATTTAATTTATTTCAGAATTTAAATAATATTTTATTTATTTCAGAAATTATAATTTTTTATTT
>AYEL01085337.1:0-44384 GCA_000484575.1 Olivierus martensii | reverse complement strand
ATTGACATCATAAAAGGAGCTTTGTTAGTAAGACTGATCTGTGTTTACAACTCGCACTAATCGAATCTTTTCTCGCGCTAACCGAATAACGGTATCAATTTTTTAAGTCGCGCTAATCGAATTCGCGCTATTCGAAGTCGCTCTAATCGAGGCCTATCTGTATATATAAAATAACAAATAAATATTATTTCTTAATTTTTATTTTAATGATATATGTACATTGAGAAGCAATATTGGATTATATAGTCATCATTTTTATATAGTGGAGAATTAATATTTTTTAATAAAATTGTGATATTTTAAAAGATTTTAATCTGAAATAGTGATTAAAATTTCAAATGAATTTGGCAAGATAACCATGTGCTGGAGAATAGTAGCTTTCTCACAGATCAGTAGCATAGGTATCAGAGATCCACATAACTGGAAGTACGAAAATGACTGCAATGCCATTACTGAAAAATATTCATGCTATCATGAAGTTGAAAAATATTTTTTAGTTTTGTTAAAAAGCATATTATTTTTTGATTTTATTAAAAGTTTCAATTTTCTCAATAGCAAATCTGTGTCCTAATTAAAATAACTTTCTACAAAAAGCTCTAAACACAGAAAAGATTAAAAAGATTCTTTATTTAAAGGTATTATTCAATTATAAACAACGGACAAACAGGGGATAAACCATTTTACAAATTAATCAAACTAACAAGCCAAACTTCCCCTGGTGGATAAATTAACTATTATTAACTCAATTAGATGGTGCCACCATAGCATTAATTCAAAAATTATTATTTTTCTAAATATAACTTAAAACTTTATCCGCCAGGGGAAGTTTGGCTTGTTAGTTTGATTAATTTTTAAAGGTATTAAACATAGATAGTCATAGATCCTATATAACCTTATGCTATCATGCAATTATCAGTCAGTCAACTATTTAATTGCAGGAATTAGAACAAAGGACTTCTATTGTTTAGTCCAGCAACCAACAAAAGAGTTGCTAGTGGGCACTGTCTCATAGGAGTTATTTATTTTCACTCCTGCAGTTAAATAGTTGACCAATTGATAATTGTATGTAGGTGTGAGGCCTATAAGATCATCTTTAATACGGCACAACAGTACTGAAGATGTTTTAATTTCCAATTAAAATTAATTAATTTTGGATATCTAATCAGTTATAATTATCTGTATCTTATGTTGCAGCTTAATAATTGCTCTTTAATATATTCTGTTTATTTATTTGAATTTTGAAATATAAATTCTTCTCAATTTATGTAAATTTGATTATTTTAAAAAATTTTGATGTATAAAATAATTTTAAAATTATAGTTATAATTTTATACAGTATTATTGCAATGAAAGTTATTATACTTTGTGAATGAGTGCTAACTTCACTATCTATAGCATTATTATCTGCTAGTGGCTCTGCCCCTGTAGCCTTCAGCTGCCAACCCTATGGAGATATGTTCTCCTTAGTTCTTCAGTTTGAATATAGAGAAGTTTACTTGAATGTCAGCAGACTGGGATTCAGAGATATTATCCAATAGAACAGTTCTCATCTGATTAAAAATGCACATCAACATAAATCTTGACCTATCTGTTTAATGAAACCTGAATTGCTGATTTCTACAATTTCTCACTTTACATATGAAGTTATTTTATGCATCATATTATTAAGATTATTTCGTTTTCAATTATTAAATTTTTACAAATGTTTTATAATATTTATTTTTATAATACTTTTTTATTAATTTTGCTCTAAAACTATTTCAAAATTTAATAAACAGTTCATGCTTTAGCTCATTGTTAATTATTATATATTTCCTGCTTTGTAGATAGGCTGTGTATGCAGAATGTAATGTTATTTTAGTGTTAGCATAATGATTTATTTAAATGTAATTTACATTAAATTCAATTTTTGTAATGATTCATGAAAGTAAATCTTATATATAGGTCAGAGAGATTTTGTATAATAAATTGTAAAATTATGCACTGTGAAATTTTAAAATCTGTCACATTAATAAAATTCTTGGATTTTAAAAAAGTGACCTAGTACTTGTGTTACAATTGTGCTTATTATATAAGAATTTATACTTCCACATTTTCCACATTTACTAAACATTAGTGTAGCAAAGCTTATTGTTTATTTTTCTTTGATTTTTCTCTGTTTCCTTGCAGGGTTACAGAGTTGGATAGCAAGTGATCTGACTCCAACTCCAACTTCCTAAAATTTGTAAGGTCTGACTCCAACTCCAGACAGTTTAAAATTCCGACTCCACCCAAAAACCTTCAACTCTGACTCTGCAACCCTGTTTCCTTGGATTTTGTTTCCAATTCTATAGTACATAAGCCACTGCCATTCTAATTCACATTCAGTCTAACAAAAAGAATGTGACATTAGACTTTATATAAGATGAAGTTAAATATATTAAATAAAAAAAGATCCCTTATATTTGAGATCTTACAAATTCTCAATTATAGACTGAAATTTTTATAATATTCTACTAATTATCAAATACTATGTAGATTTATGGAATATTTTCTTTTGAACAATTTTCATTTTCAAATACTATATACAGGGTGCATCAGCTAAATCCAGACAAAATAAACAATTTAATTAAACAAAATTTTCTTTAACAAAAAGAATAAAATTATCAAAATTATCATTTGCACATTAATTTGGGATACCTTTAGATTAAAATTACTTGATGTAATTCCCTTCTGCCTCAATTACTGCTTTGATCCTCAACCGGAAACGATGACATGCCCTGCGCAATGCCTGCTTGTCCAGGTTCAAAAACGTTGCCTCAATAGTGGCCTGGAGAGATGTCACATTAGGATGTCTTGACCTATTAGAGACCCTTTCAACAACGCTCCATACGTAATAGTCTAAAGGATTCAAATCTGGACTGTTAAGAGGCCAGAATTCTTTAGACCAAAACATATCCATGTAATCTGTCAATCAGTTTTGCACTAAATGACTGATGTGCGCAGGTGCGCCGTCCTGCTGGAAGATATAGGGTCTCCCGGAAGCCACAGTTTCCATCCAAGGTTTCACTATTGTTGTAAGAACAAGCAAGTAAACCTCTTTTGTTATGGTTTCCCCCTTTCCAAAGATGTGCGGCGGCATGACGTCACCTTCACTGGAGACAACAGCTAGGACATGAACACTGGCCAGAAACTTCGTCCTAGCTATTACGGGGACATCTTCAAGGTCATAGGCAAGCCAACGGTCATTTCACCTTTTTCCTTTGGCATAAAGGGAAAAATTTTTGGTCATAGGAAAAACAATGGTCATTTCTCCGGTTTACTTTGGCATCAACAGTAAAAATTTTCTCATCAGAAAAAAATCTGATGCGTCCTGCAGCTTCATTCTTCATTGAACACAGAAGCAAGTTGCGCTCTTTGTTTTAGTGGCATCAGACAGCATCTGTCGTACTTTTATGACATAGGACTTGTACTGTAGGTCCTATTTTGCAATTTGACGCATTGTGGCCTCACTCACACCCAATGTTTTTGCCAACTGCCTGAGAGATTGCCCTGGGTCCTCTGAGATGAGTTCTTGAGCCCTTTGGACAACTTCCGGTGTCCTTGACAATCTCCCCTGGAATGGCTCTTCCTTGCCAGGTTGGCAGAACCTTCTTCAGACTTCTCTGAAGCTGCATATCTAGCAGCTATAAACTGTCAATCTTGGATAGTTAAAGAACCGAATTATTTCGGAAGGTGAATGTCCAGCGCGAAGGCCTTCAATTATCGCTGCTCTCCGATTATATTCTGCACTCGATCTTAACTGATCAGCCATTTTGTACTTATCCTCAAACGCGTCGTCTGTCTGGCTTACTAAAACGTCAGCAGCATCATAGCGCTGACATAAAATATGGTTGGAAATTCAATTTGAAATTTGTCCGGATTTAGCTGACACACCCTGTATACTTGTGTCTAAGCTGAGAAATAATCTCCTTCAAAAGTATAAGTCAATCTTCTTTCTTCAAAATTCTTTTCTAAAAAAAAGAATTTTGAAGAAGATTGTCTTATGCTTAGGCCAATCAAAAATTAAAAATCTTTTAAATGATAATAAGGATTACTGGCTCAGTCATGTTGTATTCTCATTGCACCTTTGCACTATCTGTGCAATTTGCTATATTTGTTACATAGAAAGATCATTATCTTATTGATTCTTTCAATTTTTTTGTTAAAAATTTGTGGGTATGTATGCGTGTACATAACTTAATATTTTTGTAGTTATTTAAATATTTGATCCTACACAAACATGATCAAAAATACATAAACCAATCACATTACATTGTATGATATCAATGGGATCTTCCATATTTATTCCTGAAAAATATTTATTTCTTCTCAAATCTAATATTAAAATATGTGGATGTGATTCAATGTTTATATTTAAATATATTAAAAAATATTAATTTATTGGGCATTTTACAATTAAAATTTTTGAAAATGTGTAGGTCGATCTTTTTTAAACAAATAAACATGGATAGCCATTACTGTACATATCATTAGTTAATATTAAATTAAATAGAAATGTAGTAATTGACATACCAATATTTCTGGTCAACAATTTGTGCATTCTCTAATAATTCTCATCATTTAGAAAATGTGGGGTGATTATTTTACCACTTATTTCTAGGACTGCCTAATCCTCAATTTCTCTGGCCTAAACATTAGAAAAGTCATATGATGTAAAATAGTAACAACAAAATAAAATACAAAACGAATCTTCAATCATCTAATAATTATAAAACAAGCACTAGAACAGATAGAGGTAACATTTAATCAGTTCATAAGTACAAAACCTGAAGTACTTGTTGAAGCTGAAAGTGCTTCAGGTTTTGTACTTATGAAGTGATTTAAATGTTATCTCTCTGTTCTAGTACAGTACTTGTTTTTATAATTATAGTAACAACAATCTTGCTCTATATAAAAATAAATTCATATATAAAAGTCAAAAAATTCATGGACTAGGTCATTTGATTGGTTGACTATTAGTTTGTATTATTGATGTACATATCTTATGTAGATCCATCCTCAAAATACTTCCCTTCTGCAATGTTGCAATATGTACAGTAAGACCTCACTTAACGCTACTCCATTTAACCATGTTTCGATATAAAGCAGTTTTTTTCGAATTCTATATTTTTATTGATTCACTTTGGCATCATTTTTCAAACCGCTATTCTTACATAAATCTGAAATTGTGGGAATTTGTTGCATTTATACTCCTATTCTATCTCACAATGCATTTGATATCAATGCAGTGCAGTACATACGAAAGTCTGCTAAGGTGAGTTCATATTTATGATCTGTCATCAATGTTATTTTACAGTAATAAAAATAACCAGAGTTCATATTTATGATCAGTCATCAATGTTATTTTACAGTAATAAAAATAACGATTATCCCATTTTAGTTTAACCTAAATGCTGCCACAATTAGTTCCCGAGGAGTCACATTTTCCTGCCGACACTCCAGCCCTGCTTTACGTTCCTTCAAGTTAAAAGTTTTTCTTTCATCAATATTTTTTTGTTGTTTATAGTTTACTGCAATCTAATTATTACTTTTTATTCTTAAAATTTTTTATTTTCTAATTTTAAGAATTTTTCATGAATGATTTATGAATATAAATCAATATTAGCAATAAAAATGTCTATAATTAATGTAATATAATAATAATAATACATTGTTACAAAATAAAATAAAAAAAATTCTATATATTTTTATTCACTGTCTTGCTTCACCTATCCTTATTATTTACATGTTAAAATGACCTTGTTTAATGCTGTTTCATTTAGCACTTTGTTTCCTTGGAATGTATCCCCCGTGTTAAACAGTGTCTTACTGTATACAGCTTATTGAAGTAGTCTCTGAAGTCTGCAGCTAGAATGGAATGTAAGATCTGCATTGCAGTTACCTTAAACTTTATCTGCTGATTGAAACTGATGTCTTCAAAACAGTTTCTTCAAACAGTTAAAAAGAAAGAAATCACTAGGCACCAAATCAGAGAATATGGAAGATGTAGCAATACAATCATCTATTGCTGAGCAAGTTCTGATTAAACCAGAAAAGACTGATTAGTGAAGCATTGTCAAATAAAAAAAAGAACTGTAAATACTACCACCACCTTTTGTTATTCCATAACTCATTATGCAATACTAAAATTTCAAATTCTATCTGTTTTCTAGATAAACTTCAGATATTACCAAAGTTTTACCACAACTGTAAGAGAAGTTTGTGTGCTGCCACAGTTCAGATTGCTTCCTACAGATTAGCGCAGGATGTCTATATACTGATCTTTATTGATTGTAGCATTTTCTTGAATGAATTTATGTGCATGATTCATTCTCAGTCACAAAACACTTCTATCATCATTTTCCCTTTGGATCTATCTTGGCAGTACTATTTTTTATATGGAGATGTTTGAAATTTCCACAATGCAGACTGGCATTTCAAGTATGGAATAATGAAATGCCAATATTTCATTGCCAGTTATGATCTGTTTCAAAAATACAGAGTTTGAATCAATACTGTCTATCAAGTCACCACAAATTGTCACACAATCTTCTTGTTGTTCTCGTGACATACACAGGCACAGTGTTTTGTGTAATGTGAAATGTGTTCAGATCTTCTCTCAGTATCTCATGATGTGAGCCATGACTGATTCCACTTAGAGATGTATTGTCATCCACAGTTTGTATTCAATCTTGATGAACCATATATCCCAATTCACAACTTTTCTCCTTGATTCTTTCCAGGTTTAGCTGTCTGGCACATGTATCATCCTCTAGATTTTTCTCTGTCATCCCTGAAGCATTTATGCCATTTAAATATATCATTATGCTCATGGTGTATTCCCCCATACACTTACCAAAGCATTTCCAATGTTTTATGTGTACTTTTGCTTAATTTCTGACAAAACTTTATGTTGACATGTTATTCAAATTTGGACATTTTCTGTCCATCACTAGGTCTGTTATTGATTCATGTAAACTGCTTTTGCTGTCAAATGATTAGAATCGAGTATAGCCACTTTCCGATCGTGCTCTGCACATGCTGATGACTTGGCGGCCATTTTGTGAATGCCTACTCTCTACCAAGGTCACTACCGTGTCACGTGCAAGTATAGCCAAATTCCCGCCAAAACAAATAGCGAAAATTCATGCGTTAAATTTGTCCGGATTTACCTGCACGACCCTGTACATTGGGACTCGTGCACTGGTATATTATGCATATAGATGTAGTTGTAGGATAGGGGGTTTTTCACAGGCCTAGCACTGCGACCATCATTGGTCTATTGTGCACCCTCAACAGGATCGTCCCATAAGAAATCCTGTCTTAATTACGAAAGACAGTATCTTCTTCAATGGGACTGTAAAAAGATTTTCTGGTGCAGGGAACTGCAACCCAAAAAGATCATATCTTAACCCTGAAAGGGCCACATATTCACATAAAATGTGAAGAGGAGTTTCATCTCCATCCTGACATCTACAAGTGGAACTATTAGCAATCCCAATTAAATGAAGATTCCTTCTAAGATGACAGTGCCCTGTAAGGAGCCCCATAATAATCCTAGATTTGTTTTTCTGCAGTGAAAGCAACTCTTTAGTTCTCTGTACAGTAAAGCCTAAGATGAGAGCTTTCGTTTGCCTAAGTGTAGAAGTAGACCTCCAGTGAATGAGGTGCTGAGCTGTCTTTCATGTAAGTGGTATCGCACCTTTCCTATACGTCTCTCAATCGATCCTTCCAATTTAGTGATTTTAAAGATGTAAAAACATAATTCTAACTTTGAAGGATAAATTCAAAAAATGTCTTAAGCATAATACGACACTTATAAATGTTTGAATTGCACTATTACCACGATTTACATTAGAATATGGAGTTAATCGAATTGGTTTCTGAAATAAATTATTTATTATTTAATGGCCAAAAAAGTTTTGTCATTTAGTGGTGTTAAACCTAACTATTAGGAAAATTTATTTTTATTATAAATAGTTTAATAGTCAATCAAGTGTATTGACACTAAAATTTAAAAAAATTCAAAAAGTGGAGTTAATCAATTTGGCTTGTGAATGACTCATATCAGTTTCAAGTTTTGCATGGTCAAAAAATTTGCTATTGTGCCATAAATTTACTACCTCTGGTCTAGAGCATTCCATATTATATATATATATATATATATATATTTCATTCAGATTGGATAATATTGAACTGATATTGATCAGTTTTTCAAAATGCTTGCATTTTCAATTGGTCCTTTAGTATAATCTAATAACATATGTAAGAATTTTATCCAGTGATGAGCTGTAGGGGGCTTGCACAAGCCCTTTGTTAAATTTGTCTCTAATTTGTGAGCCCCTTGTTCTTTTTGTTTTCTTGTTTATTTATTCCAACACTGTCTTGTGTGTCATAATCATACTTTGACTTACATTAGTCTTTCTCTTCCTCGTATTTGCATATTTGAATGTACATCTCGAATAGTGGCCATCTAGTGATAATACCCTTTGAAGTAGGGTAAGCAGGAAGAGACTTCACACAAAAGAGTTTTTGAAACATGGGAAGAGTGAGAATTAGGGTCTTGTCTGGTTTTGTTTAAGTTTGATCAAAGGCATTATAGATAACCTAAAGTTTAAAGAGAAAAGAACTTAAAAGAGAATTTAATCTTAAACCTTATGTAAAAACTTTTTGAAAAATCATTGTTCAGCTTTAGAACCTCCTAAATCAACTGATGTGAAAGAAGACGAAAATAATTTGTGGCAGCTTCTGGCATAAATTATGCTGCATAATTAAATTTACTTGTTATTTTATGTAATTTCTGTAATATATCATGATTTATTTATTTTTTTAAATTTTAAAGATTTTTTTATTTTAAAATATTTTCTTATGCATGCACAATTACTTATATTTTTCTGTTTTTGTAAAAAGTAAAACATTTAATTAAAATTTGATATTTTGTTTTTATTTGATAAAGTGCAAGCCCTTTGTTAAAATTTTCATAGCTCACTGCTGGATTTATCCAAATCAGATATGATGCAAATTACTGTGCTGATAAATAGATAGACAAATCTAATTCATATACCCGTTTATTCTACTTACAAATGAAAAATCTTAAAAAAGAGATCTAATAATAAAATATTTGTTTTATATTAACAAAATACTTATAAGAAATTCTCTAATAAATTTCAGATTATACTATATTGATATTTTTTCCATTTAAAATCCAATAATGTAGATAGTTTGATAATTTAAGTATGTCTTTGCATTAATTAATTATCATCATCAAAACTGTAATTATATAGCCATATTTAAAATTTTAAAATGATATTTATTTAGGAATTATTTTGCATAGATTAAATAGAATTGTTAATTTCATATTTTTTCATTTTAAATTATAAGTTGGGAAAAATATATTTTTCATTAAGTAAATGAAATGACTAAAATTGTTTCCTATATAAAGCATATTTTGACCTTATATGAACTAAAAACATAAAGAAAGAGAAAAGAAATGAATATTCAAATAAACAAAATTAATAGATAATATATTTTTTTAAATCTTTCTTTTCTATGTAATTTCTTCAAAGAAATTTGAAAAATTGCAAACACAGTCGATTCTGCTTAATTGGGACAGCCGCTTTTTTGGGCCAAATCTCAAAGAACGGAAACCAAACTAATAAACTAATACATAATTTAAATGCTTAATTGGGACAACTTTTCAATTAATTGGGACAGTAGCAGAAAAGGAATTTAGCAATTTTTGACATATTTTAGGGATTTTTCGAAATTTATGTCAACACTACATACACTAATATTTGGCAACACTAGTGTGATGCCAATCAGTTATCTATCATCGTTCATCTGGCAAGTATGCATCTGCTTAAGAGTCTACTGTTACTGTACTTAGCGATATTCATTTACAGTGTCGATTTTATTTAAAATTTCTATATCTTTGCCAAGATGCCAAGAAATGATTTTGAACTTTCAAATAAAATTAAAATCCAGCCATTTAATACAAGCCATCATAGACTCGCTGATATAACTGGTGTACCAAAATCAAAAGATAAAAGACAGACCACACTTTTGATGCATTTTTGCAGAATTAATATTTGAAAGTGTAAAATTTATCATGTATATATTATTTTTTCTTCACTATTAATAGTACAAATATTTTCTGTATTTTGGCTTGATAAAGCATTAAAATAGGTACCTAATTATTATTTTTTACCTACTTATTTACCTACGTATTACATATTTTTTTTTAGAATTTATTATTAGTTTGTTTAATTGGGGCAGCTGCTTAATTGGGTCAAAATGCATCAGTCCCAACATGTCTCAATTAACCGGAATTGACTGTATTGTGATTCATAGATTAAAATTTCTATTGAAAATATATTAATTGATAAAATCTGGAAAATGATTAAATTTAAAAATTCATAAAAATGAAAAATATATAAGATTCTTCAATTTAATTCATTTTTACATAAAATATTGTGATATGAAAATATTTCTTAAATCATCCTCATAATTTAGTATAGAATGCAGTTTTATTATTTTATACACTATTCCTGTAATAGTGGTTATGATGCTACTATAATAATCTTTTATTTTCAACAATTTTGTTATTTATATGATTGTATGTTGTAATAATAATTATAATATGATGTAAATTTCTACATATTAGTATTAATTATAGTAGATATTATATATCTCTTGACTAATAGTAGACTACATATACAATGTATAATATTGTTATTATGTAATTGTGTAAATAATTTGCATAGATCTAAGTTAGATAAATTTTTTAGAAATGCAAATCTTAAGTCAGAGTTTGTGAATTATAATGTAAAAATGATTTATTAGCATAGTAATAAAAACAACATATATTTAATCACAATAATAATAATGCATTATATCAAAAAGTCTATAATAAATTATCCTAAGAACAAACATTAGTCTGATAGGAACTTGTTTATTCATTTAACACACACAATATTTAGTAATGAATAAATTTTAAGAATTTATATATATGATTATCTTGCAGGGATGTGAAACCAGCTAATGTTTTGCTGGGTGATGATGATAAACCAGTTTGGATGGACTTTGGATCAATGGGAAAAGCAAGAATAGAATTAAAAAAATCAGCTGAAGCCCGTGCTTTACAAGTATAGAATTTTTATTCTTTAGTATTTTCAGCAAACTTTATTTCTTACTTGATGATAGATTATTAAGAAAAAATTTGAATTTAATCATTTTGTCAGTAAAACTTGGTAAAAATACATTCTATACAAAATGATTGAATATTTTCATATCTTAAGTGAATATCATAAAATATTTTATATGTAGCTTTTTATTTAATATAGAAATTATGTAAAAATATCTCACAGAACTAAGAAATTTATACAAACCTAATTTATTAACTTAAAAAATTGTTTTGGAAATTAATTGTTTCAGTAACTTGTTTAAAATAATATTGCATTATGAATTAATCTTAAAAATGATAAATATTATTATAAATTTTAATCTTCTAATTTATAGATTCCTGATTGCCTAATAGGGCTATTAATTCCCACCAAAATCTTAATATTTCAATATTTTTAATTTATGAAATCAGAATCAAGTATTAATACGTGTATTTCAAAAACATTTTTCTCAATAAATTTTGATCATAATTAGAGTAAAGCTTTAAATCTAACTTTTACTATAATAATAAATACTATATTCTGACAAAAAATTGTTAAAAGTATAGTTTTGCAAAAAACAAAAATATATACATATAGTAAGACCCTGTTTAATGTGGGGGACATGTTCCAAGGAAACCAAGCGCTAAATGAAACAGCATTAAACGAGGTCATTATTAACACATAAATAATGAGGATAGGTGAAACAGAACAGTGAATAAAAAATATGTATGTTACAGTAAAAGGGATTAATCTGGTGATTATGCATAATCGCCTGTTATTATTCATAATCACCAACGATTTTAGTAAATTTGATAAATTTGTTTCATATATTGCGAATTAATCACATTTACCAGCAATTATGCATACTCGCCAGTTCGTAGTGGTAAATATGATAAATTGTTAATTGTACTGGAACACTCAAGTATTCCAAATTTGTTCCAGTAAAGCCAATTTTATAAAAATCACTCTGGTTCTCAGTGTTTTGCTAAAAGCCAGGAGACAAATTAAAACATTTTTTCTAAAATTTAAATGATAATTTATTACAAAAATTCAAAAAACTTAAAATAACTTAAAGTAACTATACATAAATATAAAGATTATACTAAATAATTTCTCATAATCAAGATTCACTGCTTTTAAGATGCATTTTGACCTATAATTAGGCCCTCTTCACCATATTAAATAAATGTTAATGTATTTATAGAAAAGTATTACTGAAGAATTAAAGAATGTAAATGTGATGTATTTTACAAAAAGAGGTTTCTTATATGTAAAACAGTGTTTGATATGTTTAATGTAGTTTTACAGTTCTTTACATGTTAAGGTATATACAGTTCTTTCTAATGATTAATTGTAATAATTTAATATATAATAGTTAAGTAATGTTCTTTTTTAATTAAGGAATGACAGTATTCAAGTTTTTTAGAAAATTGGTATGTAAGATGTAACTGAAGATGGCTTATTAAAGTCGAAAGCACTTCTAACTTTGTGTATTTTTATCCACTTTCGATTAGTGCTAGTTTGAACTATAAGATATTTCATCTAAGTGGAAGTTCTATTTTAACATTTAGAAAATCCTTTTTGGAAATTGTTAAATTTTAATTTGAAGAAATTCCTGCACATAATTGAAGAGGATCTAATTATAGGTCGAAATGCATCTTAAAAGCAGTGAATCTTGATTATAAGAAATTATTTAGTATAATCTTTATATTTATGTATAGTTACTTTAAGTTATTTTAAGTTTTTTGAATTTTTGTAATAAATTATCATTTAAATTTTAGAAAAAATGTTTTAATTTGTTTCCTGGCTTTTAGCAAAACACTGAGAACCAGGGTGATTTTTATAATTTGGCTTTACTGGAACAAATTTGGAATACTTGAGTGTTCCAGTACAATTAACCATAAAGATCACCTCTATTTGTTATTATATTGAGAAATCTTATTTAATTAATCAAATTTACCAGACATTATGCATAATCGCCAATCTAGGATAGTAAATTTGATAAATAATGCATTCTCCTCAACTAATGAAGTAGTTGGCTGCATTCATCTTCATTTATATAATATATTCGGTTTTAAGCGGTCAAAGAAAATAAGATCTCGCTCAGTTCAAGAAATAATCGCAAATGAAGGTACAGAAATCAGACTTGATACCTAGATAAAGGCTATCTTTATAGAAAACTTGAATATGATAGGCCCGATATTTTTGTATATGACAAAAAAAGAAAGATTATATGGCTTATTGAGATCAGAATCACAAATCAAGATTTGTTAAAAACAGTTGAAAATGAAAAAATGAGGAAATATAACTTAATTGCAAATGAACTAAATATGATGTATAAGTGCCAAGTAAAGATAATTCCCTATGTGATGGCTTTGGGTAATATTGCAACAACTTACCACAAAAATCATATCAGAGCTATATATTTGCTTGTAAACATAGAAGCGTACATCCAGACTCGTATCAAGAAGACTCTGGAGAGCATCTCCTTTGAAAAGAGACTCAGATTTGGTGAGAAAGGTATTGAAGACAACATTGAAAACATACTGAAACGGCTAGAGATAATTGAAGTTAAAAGTGAATCAGGTTAAGAGTCTTATAAAAGTGAAGTAACAATAACCCTATAATTAAATTATTAATTAAAACAACAAAAGATGGGAAATTTCATGATATTTATGAACTACATCCTGGAAATTATGCAAAAATCATTTTAAAAGTAATACGGTAAAATGGGTCAAAACCGGGTACCCTGTATCTCCGTGATGATCACTGCAATCTAGCAGCAAACTCACAAACTACTACTAAACCACGGTTATGCCAGTAAGATGGAATTAGAGATGACGGTGCACACTTATTGTTTTTGCTAAAATTTTTTAAAGATTTTGTGCTGAAATATTTTGATTTTATGATTAACATATACCATGCATCAAGGGTGGGCCCATGATGCTTTTTCAATTTCAGAGGAAGAGGATGATTTATATCTGAATTTTGTTGCTAAAATAAGAAACAGGTTTTTTTTTTTTGTAAATAAAAATTTTGAAAATGTGGATTGGTATATGTAATATATGTATTCAAATGGGTACTCACTTTTACTCTACCCATGGGACAAAACCGGGTATTTGTACTTTTTGTTAAAAAACCCTACCTAAGGAATAAACTCATTTTTGACATAAAAACCCGTAGTTCCTGATAGGTTAACATCTATTGAAGCCTAATAACATAATTTTGAAAATTTTTCTGTTCAAATTCAAAAAATATGTGAATTCAAAGTTAAGGTACCCAATTTTACCCAATTCTCTCCTATATTTAGTAATATTTATCAAACTTACAAATTCATTTGGGGAAAAAGTGATAAATCGCTGGTAAAAGTGAGAAATTCTGATATATTTATCAAATTTACCAACTTCATTAGGAATTATGTAAAATCACTAGTAAAAGTGAGAAATTTACTGAAATTCATCAAACCTACCAAGATGATTGATAATTATGTATAATAACTGGCAATTATACATAATCACCAATTAATCACTTTTACCGTAACATATACATAGCATTTTTTTTTATTTTATTTTGTAGCATGTATTATTACTATTGTATTTATATTAATTATAGATATTTTTTTTATTGCTAATATTGATTTGTATTCATAAATCATTCATGAAAAAATTCTTAAAATTAGAAAATAAAAAGTTTTAAGAACAAAACGCAGCAGTAATCAATTGCAGTAAACTATAAACAATGAAAAAATATTGATGAAAGGAAAATATTTTTAACTTCAAGGAAACTATAATTTCAAAGTGGAGCAGTCAGATTAAAACTAAAATGGGATAATTGTTATTTTTATTACTGTAAAATAATACTGATGATCGATCATAAATATGAATTCTGACCACAGCAGACTTTTGTATATACTACATTGATCTGATATCAAATATACTGTGAGACGGCATACGATTATCATTGCAATAAATTCCTGCGATTTTGGAATTATGAATAACGGTTTGAAAAATCACACTAAAATGAATCAATAAAAATATAGAATTAAAAAAAACTGCATTATACATTTTTTTAACTTCAGCACTCTTAGCAGTTGAGTCTTTGTTATAACGTACAGTAGCTAACGTTTTTGGTAATGTTTACCATCCTCAGACTACTTATATTCAAACTACGTTCTAAATTCTATAACGTTTGTCTTCAACAACAAATCGTTACCATGGTGATTTCATCATCATGACGTTTATAGAATAATGCTTTTAACACTGAACTAAAAACATTTACAAATGACACAGCATGAAGGGTATATGAATGTTCTAAGATGTTTGTTTTTGTTAAAGGGCTTATGAGTGGGTTGGGTGTAAACCATATGTTTTCTCTACTGTGGATGTTTTTGAGTAGTCCGAGGTTATGTAACTCCGTTGTTAAGATAGTCATTATAGTTAGTATTTTATTTTGTTATCTATACCTAAAATATCAGAATTTGACGATAATAATAACTAATAATAATGTTTTTGGAAATGGTTTGTCAGGTTTTCTTATTAATGTGTTTGGAAGGATAACTTCTAGGTTCCACCCTGCAGTTTTGTTGATGTTAGGAACTGGTCACTGATTGGTTCCCCGATTTGGCCCGATGAGAAGGGGGAAGAAGCTTCTTTGGTCTGTATTACAACTGAGGCAGGCTACGTGGATAGCCGAAAACGTTTCTGAATGAACAATTTATCTTACTTATTTGGCTTATTGTTTGCTTTTATTTAGGATCTCTACATGTTTTTGAAGACTTCCAGGACTCTCAAGTCAGTTTGATTGGTCAGAGAATTGTGATCCAAACTGCTATTGGAAAAATCAGATCATGCTTCTCAATCATCATTGGATCATTGTTGAGTTTTGACATTATCTTAGATATTCTCCTGACTTATCAGTGGAAATATTATTAAGTATTGTTTAATTGTAATAATTTTGGTTTTACTATTAACTAGCATTATCTGATAATTTTCTTATTAGATAATGCTAACAAAACTAGCAGTAGCAAGTCAAGATATCAGAATAGCTGAATAAGAAGAAATTTTAATGAGAATGGAAAGAAATTATGGATGGAAAATCATTAAGATTTGTATATGGGATCAGTATTTACTAGAGGTTTTCAATTATCTTTCAACATCCATGTATTATATGGTAAGCCAGTTCCTCTTCAATGATGATGCTTTCCCAAGATAATTTTTCAATAAATGGAAACAGTTACTGCTATTAAACTGTATTTTTTTCTATTATATTGTCTCCACGTAGTATTATTCCAATCCATTGTATATTATAACATAAAGTATTCCACAATAAAGCAGTTCCAATTTGAGTTCAGAGAATAGCTGTACAATACATCATACTGCTGAAGCCTGTACTTTCACAGTTATTACTATCATGACTATTTAATCTCCTACAATTCTTTGCACTTTATACAGTATTTTCTTTAGTCATCTTACAATTCTTTCTACTTTATGAAATGATTTCATCATTTCTCATTGTGCATAATATGTTTTGCTCTTTGTTTTAGGAATGAAATTAATTTTCTCTTTTCTTGTGTGTAAAGTTATGTATGTGTGCCTTATGAAAGAGAAACTGAAAAGCTATTGTTTTATGTATCCATTTGGATAATGAATTTTTGCATAAATACAAAACAATATGGTGTTCTATAAACTGTTATATTATATTCTGTACCTACTACCATTTGATATATCCAAGTAATGAATTTGATGTTTGCTTTTTTGTTCCAACTTTAACTTAATATCCAAGGCCTTATTATTCATTATCTCAGTGAAAAAGTTACTAATTGTCAATTAGACAAAGCTACAAATATACATCAATGTATTGAGTATAGTAGTCCTGATTTACACAGTTTTGACTTATGCATTTTCAGATATATATAGATGCATTTCTTTGTTTTTGTTAATTTTCATAAAATGCCAATGAAAATTTCATTAAAGAATTTACTTTTTTGCTGAATTATCATTTTTGGCCTTATCTATACTTAAAGTATGCTTAAATTTTCATTTGGCATTCCATCTTCTATTTCATCTGATCATGTATGTTGAATTTAAGCATTATTGGACTTACATGAATTTTGATTTACAGAGAAATTTTTTGGACAAAATAATTGTATAAGTTGGGGACCTACTGTATTTAAACTGATTTAATCTTTTAATGCATCTAAAACTTTTTCTTCCTTCATGCTTACTACTATTTTGACTAAGGAGTCAACAATAAGAAAGCTTCATGTTTAAAAATAATATTTCCCATCAAATACAAAATATCAACTATATGATGATAATGAAAAATGAGGGTAATTATATTATTTAGTATGCCATTATTCATATTTTATATTCAATAGTAAGTATTATCTTCAAACACAAGGCCTTCCAATTGGTTCAGTACAATATTGTTTCATAAATTCTACAGTATACATACCATTAGTTAATATGCCATCAGTTAATGCCAACTGATGGCATATTATACAAGCTATAAATTAAAATTTTATTAGAATTTAATGCATGATAAAACAGTAAAAAGAATTGAGTATAGATACAAATAATCCTATATGATTATGATAATTGCAATTATCTATGTAAATCAAGGAATTGATTTCAAAGAATCAGAAATCAAGGAATTAGAATTTTGGTTTGCATAGATAATTAGGATCAAAGTTATTTGCATAAATCAGGAAATTTTTTTAACAAAAATTCTGAATCAAATACTCCTGTGGCTAAGTAGAATATACTGATTGCACCAACACAATATATGGTGTTAAATATTTTTCCCTGACTGAAAGGGAGATGATGCTGCATGGAATGGTATTGCATCATAATATGATATTTAAAATCATCAAGTAATATATAGAACATAAATAAATCAAATAACATGAACTTTTAAACATTGTAAATTAACATGTTAGCACTTGTAACTTACAAGGGGAGGACACAGCTGACCCCCCACCGATTTTGATCCGCTTGCATATGGTGAAAATACATCAAAAATGAGTGAATACGTGTCCGAGCTTTTCGTTGAATATGGCCTTCTAATAGTATTTTTTAACACTTGAAAAATCGAACTTTTGATAATTCAGCTTAAAAACGATAGATAGATAACAGATCACCAGGTGTACAGATGGCGCACTCGATAAATACGTGGCTCGTAATCTGAAGGTAGTGGGTTCGAATCCGGGTTGATGTGCATTTTTTTTTTTTATGCATTGAAAAATTATTTTTTATTTTTCATTTTTTTATTTTTTTGTACTGTATGTTTTAATTAATTTATTTTAATTATTATTAATTTTATATATATTGGTTATCACATAATTCGTATGCATTAATATATTTATTTACAAAATAAAATACTCTATTACTCTACGGGGATCGTCCGACGAGATAGGGAACGAAGACATAAAAGAATAATGGAAGAATAACGTAATTTTTTTTATTCACTCTCTCCCAGGTTTGATCTCCGGGTCAGATAGCTCTCTCTCTAGCGAATTATGTTAATATTGTGTTTTATTTCCTATTTTTTTTAAATAAATATATGTTATTTGTTATGAATAAGTATTGAAATCAGTTCTCCTATCCTGGATCCTTCCGTCACTTACTCGCGATCCTATTCAAAAGTATGCATAATTCAAGTTAATAAAGTAATAAAGTCATAATTCAGTCATAATATTATAAGTCATAATTCAATAAAGTATTCATAAGTTCAACGAAAAGCTCGGACACGTATTCACTCATTTTTGATGTTTTTTCACCATACGCAAGCAGATCAAAATTGGTGGGGGTCAGCTGTGTCCTCCCCTTGTTAGTCCCAAGTAGATATCTATGCTCTCTATTTGAAAATAAATTATGGAATATATTTTATGTAGATATGAATTTACATATAGGTTCCCCACTTTACGAAAATTGATAGTTACTTTGAAATCTTTCATAAATCAAAAAAGTTAAAGTGAAGAAGCAATTATTGTTAATTTATGTGGGAAACATTTTTGACTGTTTCCAGATCCAAAAAGTCTGTCAGATGTCAGATTTATACCATCTTCAGGCTATATGAAGATGGTATAAATTGCCAAAAACATTAGCTACTTAATAAAAATTTAAGAATAGTCTCAACTGCGAAAAATGCTATTTGTCAATTATAGTTACTAATGTAGGTCTGTCATAAAAGTAAAATGGCATAATGTGACCATAAAGCAGAGGAAATCTGTATATATATATATAAACCAGAGAATGTCTATAATTTTCGGTTTTTGAATTGTATTATTGCAATGAAGAATAAAATAATTAACAGATTATGGAAAAGCATTCAACTTATTATTAAATTTGAAAAATTAATAAAATTAAATAATTAGCTTGTTTGAATTTATAATCAGATTTAAACTTCATGACAAATATATTGTTCTAGGATTTAGCTGCTGAAAAGTGTTCAATGCCCTATAGAGCTCCTGAATTATTTCATGTTGAAAGTTATTCAACTGTTGATGAAAGAGTTGATATATGGGTAATTTATTTACTTTATTTATTTTTAGAATAATATTTTGAATTCATTTTAACTTTGAAGAATATAATTAAAATTTCTATGATGTTAATAAATAAGATTTTTTTTATGTGCAAAACATGCCATTTTTATGTTTCTGTATAAATTTATCTTTTTATGTTACTATAATAAAATATCTTTCTTCATCAAATTTAATTAACAGTAGCTGTAATAGCCAAGTTAATTTTATATTAATCCAAATTTTACATTTTTATGCTATCAATTTTTTGAAAAAATTTTTCATAAACATTGTGTAAAATTATTAACTTTAAATATAAATTTAAAATATATAATTTAACTTTATAGATTAATAATTATTAATTATAAAAAATGTAGATAAAGCTTTTATGAGAACTACATTACAGTGTTAATTAAAGTAACATTATTGATTAGTTTTTCAAATGAGCTATGATATTTTGAATAAATTTTGATTTTTTTAAAATTTTAAACTACTGTTCTTTTTTATTTAGATCATATATATAAAGATTTAAAAATTAATAGTCATATAATTTGCTGATTTTAGAAACAATTCCAACAAATTTTAGAATTCTGTTCTTTACAGAACAATATTTTAAAATTTGAATTATTTTCAAACATTTTGTTCTTGAGATATTTTGTGTATGCACAAAAGTAGTGATTACATAAGATGTCAGCAGGGCCGTAACTAGGGTGTGATGAAAGCGACATTCGCCATGGGCGCAGCTTAATTAGGAGGGCATATTTTTTAATTGATTTCCGTTATTTGCGGGCACTTGATTAGGGGCGCAAATTTTTTAATTGATTTCCGTTATTTGCAGGCAAATGACTTATTCGATAAACGTTGCAGATATGTGTGTGTTTTTCTTTCATTTTATTTCTTAGAAGAGGTAATTCATGGGTAAGAGTGGCCAAATTGTACCCTAAACAAAGGCACTAGGTCAAGAAGGGGCACTATTTTTATTGATAAAGTATAAGTTTAGAATGACTCATTGGTTTTCTGCCTCTTCAGTGAAAATTCATAGAAAGGCCTAAAGAAAAGAAATAAATAAGGATTTGTACAAATCTATATGCTTATTCAAACAAATATCTTACAGCAGAATCAAAATCAACTAATTTTGATGGGGATAATTCAGTTTTAGCATTGTTATCTTTAAATGAAAAAAATGGGATGTATCTTAGTTACGGTTCTTGATGTCAGTTTGATCAGACTCCAGAATATATATAAAAATAACAGATCATACATAAAAATGGAAGCCTTTACAGAGTATTTATTTAAATAATTTATTTATTATTTAAAACTTATTGAACACAACTTTACAGTGACTGATAATGTATTGAATACAAGCTTTGTCTTTAATAAATTTTAACTTCCTGAAGGCTTCTGTTTTTAGACATATTTAGGCATACTAGAGGAATATGAAAGCAATGAGGTACTTAAAAACATCAGTTCAAAATAAAACACAATAAACTCTGATAATCCACTCTTATGTTCAAAAATCCCAATAGTTTGGCATTAAAATTGATTAATGAGTTTTAATTAAAATATATTTATATAAAAACATATTTAATTCATTGAACATCTTAGGAAAATTAGTTCAAGAGGTGTATTACCACTTTGTATAATATGTATTAAAGAATAATATTGGCAATGATGTAAATATTTATCAGGTGAATAGGAAAATCAAGAAAATAAAAATCATTTTAGAAATTTGTTTAATAAAGTTACATTAATAACATAATATAAAAATATGATGACAATTTATTATATTTACAAGAAAATTATTTTTAAAATTCTTTATTCGAAATCTGTAAAGATTTGTCACTTATAAAATTTAATGAAAATACAGGTAGTGCTTGACTTTACAAGTTAATTTGTTCCTTGAATGTGATCATAAAATAAGAACACTTAAATTAAGAATCGATTTCCTATAGATATGATGTTAAAATTATATTCCATTCTCAACAATGCAATTTGATTACTATAAAAGCCAATAAAATCAACAGTTTATGATTAAAAAATGATATATTTATCTATAAAAATAAAAAAATAGCTTTTAAAATCAAGCAAATTATAATAATAATGAAATAATTTATGCCATATAATTATTTCTTATAATAAAGAATTTTTATTTTTCATTATTATTGACAGATAAGTACAATCAGACAGATGAAGTATTGCTGTAGACATAATCTGGGAATGAAAGCTATTTATATAATATGCTAATAAAACAAAAGGGTACACTACTACTACTACTTGGCCACCATTTTGATTTTTATGATTTTGTAATTTGCTACAAATTTTAATTGTATATCTATGAATGTAGTTTGAAATGTCTATTTATGAATGTTTAATATTTATTTTTGCAATTAATATTCATATTTTTGAATGTGAATATATGTCACATTCGAAAAAACTATCAAAACATGGGAATTTGTTAAGTAGGAACTCATAAATCAAGAACTTTCTGTATTTCTATTTAATATTAAGGATTGGTTAACGAACAATTCGGATAATGAACATTGTCTTTGAATGGATTATGTTCGTTAACTGATCATCCACTGTAATACAATTTTATTGAAATGATCAGCAGAAAATATCAAAGAAATATTTAAAATATTTCATCATTCCCAAATCTCAACAAAATTATTTAACAAAGTTTAAATGAAAAATATCGGAATCAAAATATGCCATGTAAATTTTTCCACAGCTGGCAAGCATACAGTGATCATAGAAAGTGCAAATTGATATCTGAAATCAGCTGAGAAATAATCATCCCATATTTTCAAAATGATCAGAACTATCTGAAAATGTATAAATTGCCAATCAAAAATCATTATATTTCCATTAAAAAATATATTTCCCTAATGCATCTACCTATCATTAATTAATAAATTAATGATATATGCATTAGGGGCAGTCATGTTTACTTGTTACAAAAGATCTATCTACATATTCCCAATCTTATTTATGAAGTGTTTAATAAATTTATATTTTTGAATTTATATAAATATGACATTTACATACATTTGCATATTTTTAATAATGTAATTGAGAAGAAATAGGCATTTTTAAAAATAAATATGGCACATCCAGCTGCTACCATAGGATTTGCTACTAGCACAATGAAAATGCAATGTGACTGCTTCATATATTTTTGATTGTGTCTGTAGAGTGTCTAATATATAACATCTACATATTTTTAATAATGTAATTGAGAAGAAATAGGCATTTTTAAAAATAAATATTGGCACATCTACCACTACCACAGGACATGCTACCAACACAAAGAAGACATAATGTGATCAATATATTGAATATATATTTTAATTATATTTGTGCACTGTCCAATATTTAAATACCTACTAAAATATTAATGTATGCACAGTCATATACAAGGTGGGAAAAAAGTCTGTACCCCTCCAAATAACTTTATAAATATCATAGATTTCAAAAATCTGTTAATGCCAACGAATAAGAAGTCATTGGTAGGCTATCTGATGGTGACCTTCAAATGAGCTGATTATGCAAATGAGATGAACAGTTGCAAATTCTATCTCATAAACAGTAACAGATTGGGAAAAATTTCCAATTACAAACTTGTTCAGCATTCAATTCTGAACATGTTACAAAGTTTCATCAAAATCAGATGAATAGTTCACCCAAAAATGAAACAAAAAACATTTTTACATGCAAAGGATTGACACTTATTTCTGACATGTAAGTAACAAACCAGTTTCAAAACATAACACCCTAAATCAATAAATTGAAAACACAAAGCCTAATCAACAAGCAAAAACTAAACTTGTGCTCAAAATGTCTCCACCAGCACCTAAATATTGTTAAGCATGATGCTGGATGGAGTTCCTCACAGCCTTGAGTTCAGTAGAAATCTCTGCAAAATCAGTAATAATGCAGTCTTGAAGATTCTCTACTGTTATTATGCAAGAGTGAAAGTTGTTGTGGCCTTATCAATTGCTGTTTATAGGCAAATTTTTTGGAAAAAATTTCTTTTCTTATACATGAGTATATTGAATATACCGTATTACTTCGAATTTAAGCCGCAGTAGGATTTTAAAATTGGAAAATCGGATAAAATAAAAATGATTTTATAATAGGTACTGAAAAATAAAAAACATTTTTATTAACTTAAATAGGTATTAATATACATAATAAGCTACCTAATTTATTGAGAATCTTCTTCAGATATACAATCACTTTCGTTTTTTTTTTTAAATAGTGCCAGATATCTTCTCCCAAACATATTTTAATCAATTTTTCATCAGTTCTGTTGTTATCCATGCATTCTTTTATGTTCAAATTAAAACACCCTTAGGAAAATTTACCTTGTGTACAATTTTTTTGTTTAAAATAAAAAGTGGCAATTTGTTTCCACCAGTGGCTATAAACAGTAGTATTTATTTCCATTAGCAGTTATAAACAGCATTATAGTAATTCGTGATTTTTCTTATAATTATTTAAAATATGGCTAGATACAATGCAATTCTACACAGCTATTATTAAACAGCAACTAGATTAAATCAGAAAAGTACGAACAGGGGACCACCGAATAAACTGTTATCAACAGTCGTAATATTATGCGTATGCAAAGAGGTAAAGCAAAAATCTGATAGATGAGGAGTGGGAAAACTACATTATAGTAATTCATGATTTTTCTTATAATTAAAATATGGCCAGATATGATGCGAATCTACAAGCTACTATCAAACAGCAACTAGATTAAATCAGAATAGTAGTTATGGGGACCACCAAATAAACTGTTATCAATGGTCGTAATACTATGTTCATGCTTAGAATGTAAAGCAAAAACCCGAACGTTGGGGATTGGGAGAAATAAGATGTTAAAATATTCGCTTTGAATTTAAGCTACACCCAAATTTTACGTCTTAAAAATTTGAATAAAAAGTGTGGCTTAAATTCGAAGTAACTACATCTTAAAAATTTGAATAAAAAGTGCGGCTTAAATTCGAAGTAATACGATATATATATTTATATATAATGGGTCCATAAGCATATATAATTATGTATATTTGTATGTATAATTATTATTATTCATTTAATAGTTATTGACTTTCTTACCTTTCGAAGAATCATCATAACCAATGTATTTTATAGTATCTCTAACAACTCTTTGATAATCAACAATTGCCCTGGATGTAATTTCACCACATACAAGAATCATACCAGTTTTGGTTACCGTTTCTGAAATAACAGTTTTATTATTATTATTCATACAAGAAATGAAAAAATAATTTTAAATATCAAAATAAACTAAGTAGAAGATTTATTTAAAAGAAAACAGAATGATTGTGTAAATAATAATATAGAAATGATGGGTCCATTCTATTCATAAAAGAGAAGTAGAAATAAAGTTTGAAAGTTAAGCTGAGACATACCACAAGCTACTTTGGCATCAGGATCTTGAGCAAGATGAGCATCTAAAATGGCATCACTCACCTGGTCACATATCTTGTCTGAAAAAATAGTTTATATTATAATAAATAATCTTTAATTTGAATTCTATTAAATTGGTACAAGTTCAGCTTACTCAAGTCATGCCTTTAATTGGCTGAATGATGAATAATCCTAAATATTATAGTTTTTTCTTTTTTATATTTTGTTATTTGTGCTTCATTATAATTTAAAAGATAATGAATAATCTTTATATAAAATCATTTTCGAGAATGTATAATTGCCACACTGCAAATTATAGCATAGATAAGTAAATTGAACTTGAACTTAATAATTTTCTAACTTAACTAACCATGATTTGCGAAATATTTAAAATTTAAATAGAAAAGTATACCAATAGAAAATATAGGAACTAATTTTGTAGTTATCATTAAAGTTATTTAATTTTGAAATTTATAAATTATGAAAAACTTAAATATAAATTAGTTACTGAAAACCGCCAAATTTCATTCACGGTCTACGCGGTCCGATTCGCCGGTCTACTAACCTGGATGACCTTCTCCTACAGATTCTGAAGTGAATAAAAATTTTTCTCCCCGATCATGATATTCTCTCAGACCGTCGTTAAATGATGGAACAGAACCGTTAATGTAACCGTTCATCATAATCCCACCACCGAAACCGTTGGTAATAACTGAAGGCTCAGTCGAAATGCGATTATTAAATGACATCATTGACTCTTAACAACCACGTGGAATGTGAAAAAGATTATAATAGGAGCTTATATAGAACGAAGCACGTGTCTTATAGCCATGTGATTCGTCGAGCGCAAATGAATTTACCAACAGAGGCGCTTGCATCAGTTAATAAATGTTGCAATAAAACAATATCGAGGAGATTAAAATTTTTAATTGCACATTCCAATAAATAATAATACTATAATAATATTAATATATAATAAAATAATTATAAGTTTCACTTAAATCATAACAGGAACTCCAATAAATAATAATACTATAATAATATTAATATATAATAAAATAATTATAAGTTTCACTCAAATCATAACAGAAACTTAAAATTTAATTAATTCCATAAATAAAAGTTGTAATCTATAAATTTTATAGTTAAGGGCATATCAGTATATTGTACTCCATCATGGATGCATTTCTATATTATTTTTATTGAATATTTAAAATACATATTTCAATCTTTGATTTGCTTTCTTTTTTTTATAAATTACAAAATATTTCTTGCATAAAGAATGGAAATTTTATTTATAAACAACATTATAATTAAAAACACTTTAATAATCAAATTTAAAACTTAAATATAAAAAATAATTCTATTACTTATTAAAATGTAATTGTATGTTTATTCTTCAGTTGAAATTTTAAAGCATTAATCAGAAAATTTAAAAAAAAAAGCTTATAATGTACTATATACTTTTGAAGAGTATATGAACGAAAATCTTCGATACGATCTTCAGAATTCATCAAAACAAAACATTCTGTTTAATATAATGAAAGGTCAAAAATAAGCTCAAACGAACGTAAACAAATTTCAGTTTAGATGAAAAACTTATATATATACTGTATAATATTAAAAAAAAAAATTAAGAGGATTATTGATCTAAATCTGCTTCATCTGTATTTTTTTTTTTTTATAATATTCTAACTTGAATTTTCAACAATAAAAATTCAAGTTAGAATGATAAAGATTGATTGAAGATCTCGATTGTTATATAATTCTATGTATAGAAATCTCACTCTAAAATAATATTTTGTAAGCCAAATTATTAAGTAAAACTATGATGTAAACCGGCAAATAATATTTTTCAATATTGATTTAATAATTTATGTTAGAGTCAATAATAAAAATTTTATTTTCAAATAATATTTTTCAATATTGATTTAATAATTTATGTTAGAGTCAATAATAAAAATTTACTGTTATAATAACAGAATTTACTGTTTCAAAGCTAAAATATGAAAGATGCGGAACTACATTAATAATATTTATTTTATATTTTTGCATAATTACGAAACATAAATATTTGTATTAGTTTTCTATTATTTCTTTATCGGCAGCAGCAAACATAATATTTATTTTATGTGTCCATGTACCTCTAAAGACTTGAGAACTTTTTGTTTTTGATTATCAACAATATTTTTTTAACACAAATAATACAGAACATTTCGAAACGACGTTAATTCGAAACATATTATGAAAATTATAAAATTACATAAATCACACTAGAAAAAAATTTATTTATGATTATTAAATGGATTAATATGTAAAAAAATAATAAATTTATAATGGTGGATAAATAAATCTAATGTTTATTTCAATTTAGTTGCTATTAAAAAATAATGAAATGTAAAAAAAAATTACATTTAAATTCTTTTAACAAGAGTATTTGCGTAAGTTCATGACTTTCATATTTTGTTTGAGATTGTGCTTGCCGAAATTCTACACGTGATATTTGTATATCAGCAGATACACATGTGATTGACATGAAACGATAACATTTGACTGTTTTGCTGATAGAAAATTCAAAGGAATTAATAACAGATTCAATATGTTCAGTCCAAAATGTATTATTACGACATATACGTACTGTATATAACTCTTACAAGTCGACGCGTATACAACTTCACAATTACGTTATAATGCATGCTTTGCAATAATGCGTATTCGTAAGAAAATAAAAAATTTTTAAATAATATGATACATATCTGCAGCATTATGGATATGTGATATGTATGCAATAAAAACTGCTGTTTACGAAATTTTTTGTAATTCAATTTTTTGATAAATAATAGTTATGTCATCAAAATACAGTATATATAAATAAAATTTGCTTATAAAACATTTGCTTTTGTTTATGATTTTTAATGTTAAAAGGAAAGTTTTCTTTATAAATTATTTTAAATTTTAATTAATGCTTATCGTATAATGTTAAATTTTTAATTAATGTTTAGCCCATTTACAGTCCTCGAATTTACAGTCTAATTCCTTCATAAAAAATGTAACTGTTTAACAATCATGGCCGAAAATGCATATACGATTTGTCGTAAAAATTATAACAAGTTGGAATAAATAATAAAAAGCGAATTAATGTTCTTTTAATTGACCATTTCCAGCCTATATAAAATATTTTTATCATGTATAAAGTCGTATAATTTAATGGAAAGGGATGATGCAATGTATAATATTTGTTGCAGTTTTAAAAAAGAAATTAAAATTATACGAATAATAGTTTTTTACGTAAAATTTATTTTGAATTTTATTAAAATTTTTTTTTTCCTATATCATAATGGTAAATAATAGTTTTGCAATCAGCACAGATAAAATTGCTTAGTCATTTCGTTTAAAGGTTCAATAAGCTATCAAAGCGTTATAATTTCTTTATCGTCGTGAGTACTGAAAAATCAAGCAGATCATGACTCAACAAATTATAAATAAATTTTTATCCATTAGATTTTTTTTATTAAAGGAAACAATGGTTTGATATAGCAATGCGTGGATTTGAATTCATACAATTTAATAATTTGCATGCTATTGCTTTTTTAGTTGCAACATTTAATTAGCAGGATATTAGTTTAGAGTTTCAGTATTTCGTCTCCATATATAACTAATTCGAAAATGAAAGTACTGTACATTATTTAGTTTCAACCAATTATATTTCTGTTGATACATTACAACAAAAAAAAGAAAATTATATTGAAAGTAAAAGTAAAACAAACGAGAAATTCAACTAATTAAATAACAATATATATATATATATATAGTAATTTAATGAGGGAACAATTGATTTGCATGGTGTATTTATTGCCTAGAAAATTTCGCAAATTTATCTCAACTGTTGTGAAAAATTTTTTGATGGAATCATCAATTAGCAGTTTAATCATGATTGATTATGCATGAATACTTATAGTTGAGTTTAACTGACATGTTTTAATTTTGAAGTAGTTTATGATTACCGATCGCGATATAGTAAATTTATGCATTGTAATTGGGTTAGGAATTTGAATTTGTATTCCATTTATAAAAAAAAATTATTTTTATTATTTCTGACTTCGAACAAATTATGTTTATTATTGTTTCCACTTGGTGAATAAAATTTTAACATATTAAGTTTGTTATTTATTATATTGAGTAACTTCTACTTCATCTCTGGAGCTTAAACAACGAGGGTATCTATCCAGACAGACATAAACATGGATAAAAACGTTTAGTAACTAATTTTAAATATAATTTTATAAAAGTTTTATGCATTGTTAGGGTGAATCTGATTTTATGTTGACAGATTTATGAAAAACTTTGTGTTTTGAAAACACGAATAAAGTTTTTCATAAATCTGTCAACATAAATTCAAAATACAGTACTGTAATATATTTAAAGCGTTGTTGTTATTCTTTACTTAAGTACAACACTTCATAAGATATTTTCGAGCATTGTTGCGTAAACGAATTCGCGAAAAATTTTTGTAATATTTTAGAATCGTTAACGATTCTCACTACTCATTTAACTTCGTTATTATTTATGTTTTTCTTGTCCTTGATTCCCGATATCAATCAGACCACATCGAGCACTTCGTAAATGATGATCATAGAAACAAACTAGTACATCCGTCTCTTTTACTGATTTATTCACAATTGACGTCAGATGTTTTGTCTTTTTTTACACAAGGTTTTTCGTACGTCATTCGTTCGTCATCGGCTACTTATGAAAGAATGTAAATATCGATTATCTTTCGTAAAAATTCCAAACAGAATTGATTTTTCAAGGAAAATATGATTTTATTTATTTTACTTCCTCGTAAACATTTATAATTTTTATTTTACTTGTAAAAATTTTAATATACAATATTTTAAATTAAAATCATGTGTTATAAAAATAAGTTATCATCTTTCCAGTGCATTCTACACATTAATCACTCATTTAAAAAAGTTATTCAATGATATAAATTTAAATTAATTACTATGCCTTTTATTTACATAGTGTATATACCGTATTTTGTTTAATAATAATAAGGCATTATATGATGATTTTGCTATTTTTTTTTTTTCGCATAACACATCAAGTATTATAATAATAAACTAACAAAAAAATTTATCATTTACAAACTTTCCCATCATAGCTTATTTGCAATATACTGCATATATGGGCATTCTAAAATCTATAACAGATTTTAGTATTTACATTATACTAAAAACAAATTTATATTTTCTATCTAGCCTTGAATGGAGACTTTGTTAAACTGTATTTTTTCTGTACAGTTATGTTGTTTACTTTTTCATTTAGGCTATAACATAAATTCTAACGACAAATTTACTGCTGAAATAATAATTCTGCTATTCCGATTTCTAGTCGTTTATTTATCTGTAACTTTAGTTATATTTTCAATAATAAAAATTGATTTACTGTAGTTTTCATGTTGAAACAGATGTTGAATTGGAATTTTTTTACATATTTGCAAATTCATATAAAATTACAATTTACAGTATATTTTTATTAAGGGATAGAGTAAACTTCATCTAATGCAAAAACATCTAATAATAAGTTGAATAGAATTCCAAAAAAATAGGATGTTTGCTACAGTTTGGAGCGGCTGTATGATTGATGTTATTGTTTTATTTTAATATTAAATTAGAAATTAATTAGCCGCTTCAAAATTGTTGCAACCATCTGTTTTCTCAATACAGCCTAAAATTATATCCACTATTTTTTTTTTTAATTTTATTATTATTTCTAGATGGAAATAGTTTACATCTAGAAATAATAATAAAATTAAAGGAAAAGCTTTGATATGTTTAAAATTTTCAATATAAGATACGATTATACATTAAATTGGATTAAAATTGATTGATCTGTAGAATATCAGAAGGGGAAAACAAATATGATATTTTAGTATAGTCAATTTTTGCTATTTTTAAACTGCTTTATTCTTTATTAATTATATTTATTAATAATTCAAATTTTATATTCTATGAACGATATGAATATAAATGTTCAGATTAATGATATAAAATTTAGATGCAGCGAGTTGTTTTCGATTGTAACGACTCATACAATACTGTTCTGATCAACATAAGGATAACATAAGAAATAAAAGCGTTTACTACCTTACCCAAATATCTTTATACGTCTTAGAATATAGTTCATATATAAAATTAGCGTAGTCAGCGTACTAAGCACATGCTAGTTTAAAACAGTTAAATGATTCATTTCGATTATTTTATTTTCGAGAAAAACAATAACTGACAACTAAGAAAATATTTTATTATTCTCTTTTCACGTGTAGTTGCGGAAGGGTACGTTTCTTGTGTTTATTTTCGAGGTCATCATTGGGCGTACAGAGAATATGGACTATCGTACTTGGCTTATCTTCATTTTATTATCTCTAGATACAAATATAATACCGTAATTGATATTTAAACTATTCTCTCTTGACATTCAGAGAAGAAGGTTTATTTAACTGCAATTGTATAATAATATTCAATGAATGCCGCATTTGTGAATTAGTATATAGCATTGATAGAATATAGAAAAAAAAATTTAGTACTGCTCTTAATATTTTTATAAGCTGAAAAACTCACTTATAAATTCTGATTTTAAAAAAGTTTAGTGTACTTTACAAAATTAATTTTTTATGTATTTCGTTTAAGCAATGCATGATGCAATGCAGTATGTCTGTTACGAAACTGACTCTACTGTAATTATTTGATACTATTAAAATAATATACTGTGTAATTTTGGAGTAATTAAATCACATTGTTTATATATTTGAGTGGTGTCAACACGTGTTAAATATTAACACCACAATATAATTCGTGCAACTTATTAATTATTATTAAAATCATATTACCTAATGATCCTTAGAAACGCTGAACAGCAACTAACACTCATTCGGCACTTCTACAGTAACTTTTCGTTATTTCTGATGTTCACAATTTAGATAAACTTAGGTAACTTTTGTGCAAGATTATTTCCTCTTATTTTATATACAAAATTTACTTATGCAGAACTAACTTATTAATTGAAATAAGTTGATGAAATGCAGTTTATTCGTTATACTGTATATATAATGCACTCGAAAAAATAGATTACTGAATTACTGTATTGATTGTGTAAAAGCATTCATTATTATATGAAAAAATTTCTAAACAGTAATTTATGAATTCAAAGAAAACTTAATTATAAAACTGGTTCTGAATATTAAAAATTATTGTATCATTAAAACAATTTAATTAAAATTAACTTACTTTAATGGAATTTAGATCTTTCCTTGGTAAACATTTCTGAAGCACTTCTACCAAGTTGCCTGAAGATTTTTACTCTTAACATCATAATTTATATCGACAGAAATATTAGAATAGACCAACAACACTTTTGTTTTCGAATAAATGCCCTAGAAAGTTTGTTTAATAAGTTTAGTATTATGTTTCCGTTCGTTTCTTCTATCAATAAATACAGTTTATTTATTTGAAAATTTAAAATAGGCTTACAGTGCAACTCCTTTAATCTAAATTTCTTTAAATAGGCGTTTGAAAGTCTATATTTAAGTTTAAAGTTTGCATAAGAATCTTCTGTACTAAACATACACAAAAGATATTGTACGCGAAAATTTTTACATACAATTTCGATTCTACTGTCAAGATACGTTCTGAACTTTGTTCTCCGTTATAATCTATCATGAATAGACTGACTTTTATCTAAACATTCTCATTCTCAATTCTGACCTTAAAGCTATAGAATTAATACAACCATACTAGGCATATTTGAACAGATAATATGGGATATGGCTATCTATTATGAATTTTTATAATTTTATATAAATTAAATACGATACGCTTAAAAGATTATTTTATTATATTTTATGAAGATGCCATAATTATTCCAGTAAACAATACAGTATCCTGCAATAATAGGAATTTTTCTAAAAATATATATATATATATAATACATCCATGTGAAAAATAATAACAAACAACGCCCTCTAATAAAAATAATTCATTTTTTATAGGAAATTTTATGAATAGTCAAACGTTCCAATATACTGTTGTAAAAAAAAACGACACAGATTTGCTGCAAGCGTATGAAGCGGCTCTTTCAAATTCTCTCAATTGCTCATACTGCTGATAAATGTGGTTCACACTAGTGTTGTGCCCGAAAGAAGCCTGGAGTCGAGAAAATTCGACTCCGACGTCAGTGTTCAGTTCGTATGCGAGGAGTCTGAGGTCACCTCTGCGTCTGCGCGAAGCGTAGATGCAGAGGATCAGATGTAACCTAACATTTCTGTAGATGTTAATAAACTATCAATTGAATTTTGGTATCTTTAAACTTTGAAACGGAAATTTTTCGTTTGTATGTAAGATGTGGAGTAATATGTTTCATATTAATTATAAATTTATTAGAAAGTGAATCTTATCGGATAATTCTGAAAATACTTTTTGCCCGAAGATCAGAAAATATTATTATACTATCGTATACTATACTTGTGTTTCCATTTGTCGTCAATACATCTGTAAATAGGAATAATAATAATATGAATATTCAAAGAGATGTATTGACGATATACAGGTATGAAACACAAGACATTACGAAAGTATAGATTCCATTTACCCCTTCGCAACCATATGATCGAATATGAACTACCTCTGTATCAGCTACACTCTGTAAAATAAGTAGAAGGACACAAGAAAAATTTTCACAAAATGTAAAAGAAAGGATTTTTTATTCATGAAAAGTTTCATGAAGAACATAAAGGGATGAATATAAAAATAAATGACAATGGAAAATAATTTACAGAAATAGTAAATAATTTATATCACATCACAACTTGGCACTGTGAATAAATATGTAAAAAAAGTAGGAGGACATTAATTGTTATGAGTATGTATTGAATGTAACACGTAAGTAATTTGCATATTTTTACACAGTAGTCATAGCAGCACTTGTTGAGACAAGAATACTTTCTTGCTGTTAATTAATGATTAGGCTTTATCGTCAGAATGCCAAGAGGAATTCCTTTAAGCAATTTTCAAAAGGGCCAAGCACTAGCATACAAAAAGACTGGAAAAGTTATTAGGGAGATTGCACGTATGCTTAAAGTAGGCCGAAATGCTATTTCGTCATTCCTGAGAAACCCTGAAACCCATGGGAAGAAAAAGAAGACTGGGAGACCGAAAAAACTCTCACCTCGTGACCAGAGAAACATCTGCAGACAGTTAAAAAAGAAAGGTGCTAGCATTTCAAAGGTCCACCGACAAACAGGGCTAACACATGTTTGCAGACAAACCATTTATAATTACGTTAAGCAGTCCAAAGCCTTCGAGTTTAAGAAGCGGAAGCATCATCCTAAGTGGACGAATAAACACATAGTTAATCGCTTAGCCTGGGCTAAAGAACACATGTCTTGGTGTACGGAATGGTTGTCTGTTGTTTTCTCGGACGAGAAAAAGTTTAATTTAGACGGTCCTGATGGCTCTCAATATTATTGGCATTGTCTAGGAAATGAGGAGCAACATTACTCAACTCGACAGCAAGGAGGAGGAAGTTTGATGGTGTGGCTTGCTGTTGGATATGGGGGAAGAACATGCCTGTCCTTTCTACATGGCCGACTAAAACATACAGATTACATTCATTTACTTCAATCAGCACTTCTTCCTTATGGCTCTGATCTAGGTGGAGAAGACTGGATTTTTCAGCAAGATGGAGCTTCCATCCATACGGCTAGAGGTGTGAAAACCTGGTTTGCAAACAACAATGTCCGGGTTTTACCGTGGCCATCAAGAAGCCCAGACCTGAACATTGTGGAAAACATCTGGGCAATTTTGGTTAAACGTGTTTATGACGGAGGCAGACAATATGAATCTATACACGAACTCCGGGAAGCTCTTGACACGGTCTGGGCCAATGTTTGCCAAACTGAAATTCAAGCTCTTTTTGTTTCTATGCCAAATCGAGTCTTTGAGGTAATACGCGCTAATGGAAAGAAAACCTCATATTAATCTTTTATTTTTCCTTTACTATTTGTAAGTGTCCTCCTACTTTTTTTACATATTTATTCACAGTGCCAAGTTGTGATGTGATATAAATTATTTACTATTTCTGTAAATTATTTTCAATTGTCATTTATTTTTATATTCATCCCTTTATGTTTTTCATGAAACTTTTCATGAATAAAAAATCCTTTCTTTTACGTTTTGTGAAAATTTTTCTTGTGTCTCCTACTTATTTTACAGAGTGTATATCTCTATATCAACATTAGACAGATATGAAATGAATTCAGTCACAATTATACCTATTAATTAAAACTTTAAAGATATAATTCAGAATAATTGTTGAAGCGTATTTCTATGCCTTACAGTAACTAGCGTTAAATTAAATAGCTTCTTTTCTTTTGCTTAGATTTTTAATAACAAGTGATTAGAATACAATTCCGGAATTCATGGGGGATACATTTCATATTTTAATGCGATAAACAATTATTGCCATCAAAGTAACTTAATTCTTTCGAGATGATTAAAAGAAATAATTTATACAGACTCCTATTGCAACGACAATACCAATTGCAATAATTATATGAGATAGAACGAACCGGAAGAAAATTTCATCACTTGTCTTCCATATTTCATACAACATAAAATTGCTTTCCAATTTATTTACTTATTTTGAATTTATTTTTCTACTAATTTTTTAAACTTTGTTGAATGTTATAATGTCCTTTTTACAGTAGTTCTTTCACCCATTTGCGATTCAGAATAAAAATTGTGGCGGTAATTGCTACCAGATGGCGTGGATCGACTCCAGAATCGACTTTGTTCGACTTTCAGGCTTGAGGAGTCGACTTTTCGCGACTCCGTTCGCGACCCATCCCTAGTTCACACTACGACCGACTCGAACGATTCTACGTCACGTTTCCATAGCAACAATAGTCGGCAGTGTAATGTGATTGATCTGGTTCGAATCGGTCGAGTCAGTGAAATCGGTCGTAGTGTGAACACATCTTAAGTTGTAGAAGCATCTTCATAGACCACTTAACGTAATGGAACAGCAAAATCGATTACATATATCCTACCAATCCATACTTACGAACGCCACTACTTATATTTTCTCAGATTCGCCCTTCTCATGAGCTTTCGAAACGCCTTATGTATTCATTGGCAATGAAATTTTAACAATTTATATATCTAGATGAAAGATATTTGTATACAGAATTTCGCAGGTTTTGCTCTACTTTTTTAGGGTGCATCTTTTTTTGTTTAAGCCTATATGATTAATTTAATCTTTTCATCTTTAAAGAAATAATTATTTTACAAAAACAAATAATTCATGTTATTTTTTACACAATAAAATTAAAATGTCTGAATAATAATTTTTATACGAAATTCCAATTAAAAAATTGCATAGTATATAATTATTTAATAAATTAAAAAATAATTAGTGTCTTCCAAATGCAAAAATAATTAATGTCTTCCAAATAATTAGTGCATCAAATTCGGAAAAATTAAATAGTTGCCTCGATATTATGTTAGATTAATTATACTTAATTTTTATAACGTTTTATTCACTATTATTTGATATTCCTTTATGACAGTGTATAAAAAATTAATATAAATTCAAAATAATAATTGCTAAAAATATCAGACAAAAATTTTTTTCTGATATTTTTAGTAATTATTCATTTCTGTCATTTGGTAATTTCTGTTATTAAAATTTCCTTAATTTTTTTAATACATACGGTATTAAAATTAATGAAAACAGGAAATTTATTTAATCTATCTTCATTAAATTTATATAGGAGTATTGGCCGGCTCTTTTTCAACATGTCAAGCGATCTCATTACGAGTCTAGTCATATTCAATTGACTTATATACTGGCTTTGGCCAGACGGACATATTGTTAAACCGGTAGTTTTACTCCTGTTTGATCCGAGTTCAATTCCAGAGTGCATATTTCTAGAATTTTTCAGTTAGGATAGGATTCGGTCCATTGAACTTTATCCGGACGATCTCTCAACATGGGTGTCAGCGGCACATCGGAACCATAGAAAATCACTACCGTTTAATATATTACAAGATGGTTAATAAATGTAGAGACAAGAAAGAATGCAAGAATGCTATAGTATTTCTTAAGATTTTTCTTTATAAAAACTTTTATATTAGTTTTTTGAACAGTGTGGGATACATAATACGTTATTATCGTTATTAGAAATTCCATGGGTATCAGCAATAGTTTTCATTTTTTCTTGTAAGTTTAGTTTATACAGTAGTTCAACAAAGTCCAGTCGTAAATCTTATCATACTTGTAGTCACTTTCTTGAAAAAGTGCATGTAAAAGTTTCCTTAGATATTTATAATCTGGTTTTTGTTCAAAATTCAAAGTACGGCAATATTTTAAATAGATTGCTATTTGTTTCGGTTGATTTGCGCATAACTGATCGATAGAACATGAAATTTTCTTTTCTGCAATTTTATCGTATTTCTGCTGTTTTGTTATTCCTTTCAAGCCTTGCCAAGGAAGATTACCTCGAAGAAAATAAATCATTACATAACCAAGAGATTCTAAATCGTCTCTTCGACTCTGCTCTATTCCTTGATGGGTAGTGACACTTGCATATCTCGCAGTTCCTGTAAGATTTTTACCTTCTTTATATGGAATATGCTGATTCGTTTGGAAATCTTTGTATTGTTTTGCTAATCCAAAATCTACCAAGTAAACAGTTTTGCAGTTTTCGCCAATTCCCATTAAGAAGTTATCTGGTTTGATATCTCGATGAATGTAAAATTTACTATGTGTAAATTCGATTCTATTTAGCATTTGTTGCCCCAACATCAATGTGGTTTTCAAAGTAAATTTATTGCCACAATATTCGAATAATTCTTCTAGACTCGGACCAAGTAAATCAATCACCATCACATTAAAATCCCCTTCACTTCCAAACCATTTCAAAGATGGAAATCCATTAGTGCCTTTAGCTGTTTTATAAAATCTGCTTTCTATAAGCAATTGTGGTCGCTTAGTGTTAATGTTTTCTAATTTAATTGCTACTTGTTCCCCATTTAAGATATTTGTCCCTGCATAGATTTGACCAAATGAACCGTAACCAATCTTTTTTCCTAAACGATACTTATTTCCAATTCTGAAATCCATTTTCTTATAAATGTATCATTTATGTTTTAACTTTCTAAAAGATGATTCTTATTCTAAAATTCATTTACCTATAATGTAATAACATTTAATATTTTCATTATTGCATTTACAATACTTTATATTGTATTTTAAAAACGTTATTAACATTATTTTTGAATTATTTGAGATTATTAGACAATTTTTGTTGCCAGTTCTGCACTAAAAATATAAGGATGATCAGCCATTCTTGTGGCCAGCCAATTATATGATGATAAAAAGGCTAATCAATCTGCGATGGCATCATCATGGGAGGTGAAGAAGGCGCATCGGATGATCTTGGGATTTCAAATTTATGCGAATTTTAAAATTTTTTAAAAACTATTGATAAAATATAGTTATATTTGATGGAAAGTTTAAATGAATGAACAAAATATTCGAATTAATTTTAAAAGTATTGTTTCAAATTAATTAATAAAAGCTACAAAAAATATTAAAAATAAAAACATTCTTGAATACATTAAATAGGCCGATAGTCTAACATTAAAAATAATTATATTTTTTAGTAAACAAATAATATGATTATTTTAATAAATGAAGAAATAATAAAGTTTAACTTCAAATATTAGATTAAAAACAAAATTATCGTAATTATCACTGCGACTTAACAGATCTTAGACTAGATTTTCTCTAAAATTAAGGTTAGGTTAATTTTAATTACGCCGCAGAATCAAACATATTTAGACAGGAGCCATTTCACTACCCATCACGGATTAATCAACACCGGGAAGCGGTCAAACAAAAAACTAAAGAATGGGATTCAATTCCGGAGTCCACATTTCTAGTTTATTAAAAAGGATCCGTGCCCACCCATTCTAATGTGGATTTTGGAATTGAATCTGAATCTTCCAAGATGGTTACTGCTTTTATCTGCTTTATCACGTGGCGACATTTTTTGGTAACAGATGTCGTCACTTTCCATTCAATAAGTACTAAGTTACAGGGAGAGACAAGTCCTTCCTCAAGCTGCCCACCTCTGCGGAGGAATTGGATTGTGGAATACGGTGATCGACGGCCGAGCCAGACACCATGGGCTCTATTCTGAACGTCGAGTAAAACCGGATTCGATTTGTGACGTCAGGAGTCGACACGTTTCACCATCGACCGTCAGAAATCGCATCTGGACTAAATTGCTATTTTGGCCGATAGTCTAACATTAAAAATAATTATATTTTTTAGTAAACAAATAATATGATTATAAATAAATGAAGAAATAATAAAGTTCAAATATTAGATTAAAAACAAAATTATCGTAATTATCACTGCGACTTAACAGATCTTAGACTAGATTTTCTCTAAAATTAAGGTTAGGTTAATTTTAATTACGCCGCAGAATCAAACATATTTAGACAGGAGCCATTTCACTACCCATCACGGATTAATCAACACCGGGAAGCGGTCAAACAAAAAACTAAAGAATGGGATTCAATTCCGGAGTCCACATTTCTAGTTTATTAAAAAGGATCCGTGCCCACCCATTCTAATGTGGATTTTGGAATTGAATCTGAATCTTCCAAGATGGTTACTGCTTTTATCTGCTTTATCACGTGGCGACAGTTTTTGGTAACAGATGTCGTCACTTTCCATTCAATAAGTACTAAGTTACAGGGAGAGACAAGTCCTTCCTCAAGCTGCCCACCTCTGCGGAGGAATTGGATTGTGGAATACGGCGATCGACGGCCGAGCCAGACACCATGGGCTCTATTCTGAAAGTCGAGTAAAACCGGATTCGATTTGTGACGTCAGGAGTCGACACGTTTCACCATCGGCCGTCAGAAATCGCATCTGAACTAAATTGCTATTCTGAACAGTGAGTTTGTGAGATTCGATCTTACATAATAGCCTGGGTTCTAGGATTGCAAACTTCCGTTAGTTTTCAGCCAATAGAAGAGCTTTTTACTGACATTAAGCAACTCGATATCAAGGTTGTGGTTATAACTTAACAAAAAGAATTATTATTGGACTTTTTAAACGAAAATAGAAATTTAATTACAAAAAAGTTAAGTAATAGTTTTACGATAAAAGATAGTGTCAACTTTTATGGGAGAAAGTGACCGAATTATTTTATTGATAGCCTTACTAACTTCACTTATGCATATTATTATTAGAAAATTGCTGAATAATTCTAAATTAAAAACAAAATTAATGAATGCAAGCTAAATATATCTATTTTCTTTAAATATTTTTTTATTTAAATAAAATTTATTACGTCTTAGACAATGTAAATACAATACGTTTAAAACAAATAAATAAACGTAAAGTACGTTACTTATTTATTATGTTTACGTAAATTATGTTACATACGTTTACGTAATTTACGTACGTAAATGCTAATTTACGTAATGCTAACTACTACGTAATTTACGTTTACGTATTACGTAATTCCGTACGTAACTTAGTTACGTATTATGTATACGTTAACGTACGTACGTAATTTATGTTTACGTAGAATAATTTATGTAAATGTAATAAATACGTAACGTAACTTAAGTGCGTTTACGTTCCCAAAATTACGCAACGTACGTATAATAATACGTACATATACATACATACGTATACATTTTATTATATATATACATAACGTACGTACGTATACATATTATTATACGTAATTAAGTTGCGTACGGAATTACGTAATACGTAAATTACGTAGCGTAACTTACGTAAATTAACACGCGTTACGTAAACGTTTACGTACGTACGTAAATAACAATGTTTACAGGATTACGTAATACATAAGTTACGTAATTTAGGTACGTATACGCACTTAAATTACGTTAAAAACGTAGCGTAACCTAAATTACGTTTTTTAAATGTAAATTACATTACGTATTTATTACATTTGCATTCTACGTAAACGTAAATTACGTACGTACGTTAACGTATACATAATACGTAACTAAGTTACGTACGGGATTACGTAATACGTTACGTAAACGTTTACGTACGTACGTAAATAACATAATGTTTACGTAGTTACCTAAATTAATTAACGTAAAAACGTAAATAAAGAATGAAAAAAATGTAATTACGTTAGGTAAGTTACGTTAATTAATTAATATACGTAATTACGTAAATTAAATAATTAGCACAAATGTTTGCGGGCCCATCCGGCCCGCAAATTGCTTTACGGCTGCCAGTTTGGGATAAAGATGCAATAAAACAAATCGTCCTCCCATATTTCGAATGTATTTGCCTTATTTCACTAGTTGATCAAGTGGCGAAATAATATCGAACATGAAGTCGAACCCTGAGATTTCGAAACAGAGGAAATCATCGATCAGAATAGCAACAAACGGAAACTGTTTCGAAATGACGTCACTTTTATTCCATCATGCAATGTAAGTCGAATGTCGTAAGCTGATTTCACCGTTCAGAATAGGCCCCATGATAAATATTTCCAAAGGGTCGGATCCGACAATCGAGCCTGGATCCGAAGCGTTTCCACGAGGAACTCAGTCTGCCGACTCACGTGACTGAGTAAGAATATTAATTATTATCACGTAGTCAACTATAATTAATACTCTTAATTGAAAATTAACTCAGATTAATTTTCTCAAAAAATTAGCCACTCAGTAATGATTTTACAATACTAAATTTTTGAAACTTTGTTTAAATATGCAGTACCTTGATTTTACCATTGGATGGTCCATCATGCAATGTAAGTCGAATGTCGTAAGCTGATTTCACCGTTCAGAATAGGCCCCATGATAAATATTTCCAAAGGGTCGGATCCGACAATCGAGCCTGGATCCGAAGCGTTTCCACGAGGAACTCAGTCTGCCGACTCACGTGACTGAGTAAGAATATTAATTATTATCACGTAGTCAACTATAATTAATACTCTTAATTGAAAATTAACTCAGATTAATTTTCTCAAAAAATTAGCCCCTCAGTAATGATTTTACAATACTAAATTTTTGAAACTGTTTAAATATGCAGTACCTTGATTTTACCATTGGATGGCAATGCACTAAAGCGTTTGTTAGTTATCCAAATTCGATTCCGATCTTATATCCCATTTTCTTTTATGTAATTATATTGTATCTCTGTTGTCTTGTTATTCCGTTCAAGTCTTGTTAAGGAAATTAATTTGTAGAAAATAAATTATTACATAATCAAAAGATTCTAAACTTCTCTTCAACTCTGCTCAATTCTTTACGAATAATGGCACATTTTTTTGCATGGTTTAAGAAGTGGGACCTGAGATTCAAACCCGGATGGGTCCTTCAGAATGCCACGTGCCGAAATTAGGTATTGTTAGTTTGGTTAAGCTGCTATATCGCACGCGAATAATGGCACATTTTTTTGCATGGTTTAAGAAGTGGGACCTGAGATTCAAACCCGGGTGGGTCCTTCAGAATGCCACGTGCCGAAATTAGGTATTGTTAGATTGGTTAAGCTGCTATATCGCATGAGGGATATTCTGTATCTGGCGGCCACTTGTAGAGCCCATCAGAGGCTGGCTAACACCCATAATGGGGTCAGCCTGAAGGATGGGGTTCAACGGGCCGGGTCCGGACCCCTCCTGAAAAACTTGAGATATGGGACCCGGATTTCAACCTGAATCCTATAAAGTGGTGAGGTACAACTTTACCACGCGGTCGTGGTAAAGCTGTACCTTACCATCAGTGAGCAGAGCCTTATTCCGTCAGCTCACCGATCCGACAGAATAAGGCTCTGCTCATCAAACTTCATTCTTTAGCCATCGCCGATTGATATTATTAATTATCGTGAAAATTAGAATTGCCCAACCGATTCCAGCTACCGCCTTAACCAGAAAAAAGTGGCATAAAACAGAGAAAGAAAAATCATCTAGATCAGGGTTCGGCAAACTTTTAAGACGAAAGAGTCAAACTTGTCTCTCACAACAATTTAAAAATTATTCAAGAGCCATAATTATATTTTTACAAATAAGGGAAATTTAAAGTAATATTATTACAAGCTATAATCATGGTCTATAAATATATATGGTCCTCCCACTTCTACCAATAACAAAGGAAAAACTGTTAAGGTCTAGATTTTAGTCACTAGGGCGGCGTTGGTGACAGTAACTCAGCCATAGCAGACGAATTTCTATAGAGTTACATGTAGAATCTTATAAATCAAACGTAACATTGCAAAATATTTTTATCAGGAATTTCGCTGTATTTTGATAAATTAGAATGAAAACACCTTAGAGTTATCCTTAACATTTTATGGACTTAACTTAAATGGTAAAAAATAATAATTCAAAATTTTTAACGTTAGATCACAACTATCATTTTTAAGTCAATAATTTTGCAGTTGTGACCTGTTTTTTCTTCGATTCTTCAAATGTGTTTGAAATAATGCCAATTAATACAATTCTAATTGCTCCGAAATTATTAACGATAAGATTTTGTAATCATTAATTCTACAGAAAATGGATTTAAAAAATTTTAAATAAAAATTGAAAATGTATTTCTGTGTAATGCCCAATATAATAATTCCGTTTGAAATTTGTTGATATATTGATAAATAAATTTTCGAGTGTATCAATTTCAATTCCATTCATAAAATAATTTATAATTCACACTTTCAGGGCTCGACAAACCCGGTAGCCAAGTAGCCAATTGCTACCAGAATTTCCATTTTGACTACTGCTTACAAACAGGTGGTAGCTATTTGGCCACTGGCTAATGCAAACAGCTGATTCTAGGGACTCCGATATTGTAAAGAAGGCCGTAGTCCTAATTATATTTAAAATCTGAACCTTTAGGACAAATTTCTTCCCTGTATGCTTTAAATTTATCACAATATTGTTTAATGTTTTTATTATGATAGCCGAGCGCCTAAACGAATCGCTTTGTTTACATTTCGATCCCGACCGCCATGTTTTCTCCAAACTCTCTCTTATTGGCTGCCAGATTTCGTCTTCCGTAGCTGTCAAAGTGTACTTAAATATATTCATTTAAAAAAGAGATGATAAAATATATGCATATAATTTGATAAATTTCCTTTCAAAAAAAGAAAACAAAGAGGTTTACTCTTACAAGGAAATTAACTTGTTT
>AYEL01085334.1:0-10945 GCA_000484575.1 Olivierus martensii | reverse complement strand
AAAGCCATAACATGTTAAATTTTTTTTCTAGGATAAAAATGTATTATTTGGATTTACATTAATTGCAATGGGAAAAATTGATTCGGATTACAAACTTTTCGGATCACGAACAGGGTCAAGGAATGGATTGTGTTCGTGAACCGAGGTATCACTGTAGTTAATACTTCGAATAGTGCGACTTCAAATAGTGTGAGAAATTTGCAGAACCCATTATTCGCACTAATCAAGGACTACCTGTATTTATTATTTGCTAAAAATCTTTCAGTTTAAAAAAGCTATTTTCAGTAACATCTAGCAAAAATAATTACCTTAATGCTTCTTTTTCTTTTAATTCTTTTAAGTAATTCTTTTTGCTAGATGCCTTTTTTAAACTGAAAGGTCTTTAGCAAATAATAAAAATATATTAATCTTTCATTACTGCTGTTATGTTTTAATTGTGTTATGAGAAGAAACAAAGAGTATTTTGAATTTTATATGAAGTAAAAAGTTTTATCATAATATTTATATGACTTTCATAACATTCTTAGGAATTTTAACTTCATAATTAGTCAATGAGCACCTGTACATGCTAACAGTTGAGGATATAGATTAGAGTTAAAATTTTGCTGAATATTAAAACATGCTAACATTTTATTTATAATTTTTATGTAATCTAAGTAAGAAACCGAAAAAGAAATGCACAGATTATAGTGAAATACATTTTTCGTGTTTTAATCATTATTCGATAAAACTATTAACAAATTAATGGTCAATTACTTATGAAGCATATTTATGAGTCTTTATTTTAATTAAATTTAAATATCCATTTTTAAAGGAATAATAAACAAATTGATATATATCTGTGCTGACAAAGAATATATTTTGCATTTAGATTTTTATAAGTTTATTAGATGACACTAGGATTCATTTCATGACTAAATAATAAAACAATATTATATAATATTTTCCTTAATCTTAAGATTAAGGAAACTACTAATTAAAAATAATTTTTTCTTAATATTTTTAACTAGTAGTTTCCTTAATCTTAAGATTAAGGAAACTACTAGTTAAAAATAATTTTTTCTTAGTTTATAAGAATAAACCGATTTCTAAAACTCATTGATTACATAATTTAATAGTAAAAGATAAATAATGTTTGTCTCTATATAATATAAAGAAAACATATGTCTGTAATGCAAAACATTGTGTCTGTAAGAAAACAGCAGGTTTGTTTAATGATTCAGCATTTTTATCTAAAATTTCATTGTTTTCTTGTTTTTTTCTTAGTTTTTAGATTAGGAATTCAAATTTTAGGTTTAGTGGTAATATGAAGCTGTACATTTTATGGGGTATGTATAGTCAAATTGAAATGCTTATTTGGAATTTTCTCTGAGGATATTCATAACATATCCCGTTCAAATGCTGAGGAGCTGATATATGCATATTTGTTTTATAGTAAAATTATAGGAATCTTAACAACTGTGATCACTAGTAAGTTGATGCAATCACAAAAATATTTCTTGCAAGAATTACTGTTTTAGGATATTTAAGATCTTCCAAAAATCTTTCAATATCAGATCTTCATCTTTATGACTATGTTCAAAGTGCAAAGAAATATTGAATTTAATAAGTCTTTGACATCATAATAACTCCTTGATTTTTGATCAAATTAGAAAAGTACTGTTTGGAAGTACTATGTACATGTAAATTGACAACTTGAATCTTAGATATAAATTTGTGGAAATACTTTTTGCTAGGTTGCTCTTAGTAACATTAGGAAGAATTTTTATAGTAGAATTAACAAATTGATTTTGTGGCAAACAATGCAAATATGGAACAAAAGAAAAAATATACAAATTGGAGATATAAACTACATAACAAATAAGTCATATATTGAAAAGGAATTTATCAAATATTTCACAGGTTTATAAATCAGATGTATTTGAAAAATTGCAATTACTTGTATTGCACTTTTGTATTAAATTAATTTTGTTATTCTTTTTTATATTATATAAGAATATATTTAATATTTATAATTTTATTTTTAGGATTGCTTTAAAGGAAATTGGGATCTGCATAAATTACTGCATAAAAAAGCTAGTAAGTATTTTATAAAATAAAATCTGTATGACAGTTGTCATAAAGCATGAAAAAACTACACAGATATTTTCAGTTATGAACATTAAACATTAATCACACACCATTAAGTACTATCTGCAGTATAGAATGCAACATACACTGCATAAATTACTGCATAAAAAAGCTAGTAAGTATTTTATAAAATAAAATCTGTATGAGAGTTGTCATAAAGCATGAAAAAACTATATAGATATTTTCAGTTATGAACATTAAACATTAATCACACACCATTAAGCACTATCTGCAGTATAGAATGCAACATACACTTTTATTAACTTAAATACGAACGTTTTCGGTGCAAAGCACCCTCCTCAGGTACACATTACATACTTCAATACAATCAAGAGAAGCTTATATTAACAAAATAATTCTAGAACAGCATCGTTATAACCGTTCGAAAATAGATTTTCTAACATTCGGATAATTTAAATTTACACAATTTAAAGTTTAACAGAAGAAACTATTAGATCATCTACAAAATCTTTTTACAGTACACTTAAAAAACTTAACTTAATTACAAAAACTTAAAATAAAATAAACATTACATTAATATAGTATCTTTTACAATCTTAAATCGTAAAAAACTAGTCCTAAGATTTATCTTTGCTCTTTCTCATCTTTCATTATCTCTTTCTAATTCTGAAATGGCTGGTTTCTTTTCTCTATTATGTATCTCCATGCTGGAAGGGGCTCCCAGTTTAACCTGTCATTTATTAGGTTTTCATTATCCATTCTTTTCATTATTTCTACTGATTCAACTATAACTGGTTGTAAACCTTCTTTAATTGATTTAATCTGTTTTACCTCTTTCCATTCTACTTTAATATCTCTGTTATACGTCTCCATAGCTAATGAAGTAGTCAAATTCGCATGCTTAATATGTCTTTTGTGCTCCCCTATACGTGTTGCAATAGTTCTCTCAGCCACTCCTATGTAACTAGATTTTTTGTTTGTTACTGCATCCGTTATTGGTATCTTATACACTCCTCTTATTTCTTCATCCTTAATTACATCTTTCTCATTACGTAATATCTCGAACAGTGTTGGATTTCTCTTCGGTGCTAACTTAATCTTATTTTTCTTTTCTATTTTCTTCATTACGTTCAGATTCGTTAGATGGTGCGGGATTGGTATGTATTTACGTTCTTCCTGACTAGTTTTTTTTACGTTCAGATTCTTTAGATGGTGCGGGATTGGTACGTATTTACGTTCTTCCCGACTAGTCTTTTCTTTCTCCTTCATTCTTGGAATGGATAATGAAAAGCTAATAAATGACAGGTTAAACTGGGAGCCCCCTCCAGCATGGAGATACATAATAGAGAAAGAAAAGAAACCAGCCATTTGAGAATTAGAAAGAGATAATGAAAGATGAGAAAGAGCAAAGATAAAACTTAGGACTAGTATTTTATGGTTTAAGATTGTAAAAGATAATATATTAATGTAGAGAAACCAGCCATTTGAGAATTAGAAAGAGATAATGAAAGATGAGAAAGAGCGAAGATAAAACTTAGGACTAGAATTTTACGGTTTAAGATTGTAAAAGATAATATATTAATGTAATGTTTATTTTATTTTATTTTAAGTTTATGTAATTAAGTTAAGTTTTTTAAGTGTACTGTAAAAAGATTTTGTAGATGATCTAATAGTTTCTTCTATTAAACTTTAAATTGTGTAAATTTAAATTATCCGAATGTTAGAAAATCTATTTTCGAACGGTTATAACGATGCTGTTCTAGAATTATTTTGTTAATATAAGCTTCTCTTGATTGGATTGAAGTATGTAATGTGTACCTGAGGAGGTGCTTTGCACCGAAAACGTTTGTGTTTAAGTTAATAAAAGTGTATATTGAATTCTATACTGCAGATAGTGCTTTATGGTGTGTGATTAATGTGTATTGAAGTGAAAGCAGTTAGAGTATGGATAGTAATGAACATTAAACTTCTGTAAAAATGAAATATGTTTTTAGAATATCTTTTTTTCTTTAAGATGCAGAAAATAAAATATATTGTGCAATATACTTTTAATAATAAATTAATAAAATGAAATAATATAGTCTATATATAATAAATAAGTTTTGACACTGCACCCTAGTGCTTCTGACAGAAATATTAATTTTTTCATAAAAAAATAAATATTTTTGTCAGAAGAACGTGCGTGATTTATTTCATTTATTTCATCAAAAATTTATTTCATTGCAACTTTTATGTTTAAGATTTGATATGCTTCATGTTTTTTCTTAATTCTATACAAATATATATTTTATGATCTCTAAAATGTTTTGAAAATTTTCTTAACTTTTTAAATTAAAAAAAAAAAGGTTTAAAAATACTGATTTATTATGTAGGAAAAATAATTCTTTAAGCATTGTTATTAGCCAAATAATTTTTTTCAAATGATTCCATGTAATAAATTTTCAATTATTGAATTAATAATTTCAATTCTAACATCATATAAGTAGAATATTACATTCACATTTGTCATACATTCATTTAACCTAACTTGATAACAACAAAATAAACTAATTAAGTATAAATAACTGAAAAGAAAATGAATTAAAATTAAAATGTTGATACTTTAAAAAAATGTCATTTAAACAACTTGTTCGACTAAGACAAGTTACAAATATCTGGATAGAATGATAATTTATAAATCTATTAACAAAATATAAAAATTATCCCTAATTCCTCTTTGTTTCTTTCTTCACACTATAAGGATATTTAAAAATTTATTATATCAAATTAGGATATTAAAAAATCAATATGGTGTTTAAAAATATTCCAAATCCATAAATTATATATTTTAGAATTATAAAAATTATAGAGTATTCTCAGATTTATGGAAGTACAGTGGTGCCTCGCAATTCGACATTTGAGTTTTGCAGGTTGACATGTGCGCATGCATGGAATTGTGTGATGTCATTTGCTGTTTGTCAGTTCTTTTTGGGTTACTTTGGTATTTGCCCTTGTTGTTTGTGTTAATTTTCAATTCTACATTTTTTAGAAAGTAAAACGAGTGTTGTTTGTGTTAATTTTCAATTCTTCATTTTTCAGAAAGTAAAATATTGTGTTTGTGTTAATTTTCAATTCTACATTTTTCAGAAAGTAAAAATTTTATTGCCCGTGTTGTTTGTGTTAATTTTCTATTCTACATTTTTCAGAAAGTAAAAAATTTGTTATTATTTTTTTGAGTGAAATGTAAGGATGGGTTCAAAGAGAACTGATCAGAGGAATAATTCTGAAATGAAGAACGTTAATTTTCAATTCTAAAAAGTAAAAAGAGTGTTGTTTGTGTTAATTTTCAATTCTTCATTTTTCAGAAAGTAAAATATTGTGTTTGTGTTAATTTTCAATTCTACATTTTTCAGAAAGTAAAAATTTTATTGCCCGTGTTGTTTGTGTTAATTTTCTATTCTACATTTTTCAGAAAGTAAAAAATTTGTATTATTTTTTTGAGTGAAATGTAAGAATGGGTTCAAAGAGAACTGACTAAAGGAATAATTCCGAAAAGAACAACACTCGATTGAGCAAAGAGATGAAGAAAAAATTGTAGATAAAATCCAGAAAGGTAGAACAATTAATATGTAACTCAAATATGGCATTCCTAGAACAACTGTGGCAATGTTGTGCAACAGAGAGAGAAGATCAACATCCAAGGGCTAATAAATTGTGTTGTGTGTATAAATTAATGTATTTTGTAATTTTGTAATAAAGTAAATAATATAGTGTATCTCTCTCACCTCACCTGTTAGGAGAGTGGGATTGGAACCTATAATGAATTAATCTAATATATATAGTCTTATATGGGAAATATTGAGCCGCAATTTGACATTACTTTGGCGACGGATTAGTGTCAAATTGCGAAGCACCACTATAATTGAAATTGAAGCTTTTGCATAATCTGAATTTTTTTAAGTCAGAAAAATAACTTTATAGCAAAAATTTTGAATCTCTTGGGTTAAATGGACTATTGTAATTGCACTTGTACAACATTATGGTGCCATATTCTTTATAAATTGAAAGAGGGAAAATGCTGTATGGAATGATATCATAACAGTAATATGATACTTAAAATCATCAAACAATATATGGCTTAATTGACCTCTATGCTACAATCATACAAAACAACAATAAACAAACAATATACAAAACATAAATCAAATAACATAAATTTTTAAAATTATAAATACAATAAATATTTATTTACAATAAATATTTCAAAAATACATGAAATATTTTCCAAAATTTATTTAAAGTTGAAATTATGGAAGTTAAATATAAAATAGGGAATGCTTGTAATTATTTATTGGCAATTGATTTTAATATAGTTTTTAATACTTATTAAAATAAAATAATTAAAAAAACAAGAAAGCAAACTTGATTTATCCCAGTATTTCAACTTTTATTGTGTAATAAATCATTTGAATTTAAATTTTTATTCCAAATCTTTTTATTATAACACTAAAATGACTTTTGTTAAGTATGAAATAATTTATTTAAAATTACTTATGCTTTTTTGTAAGAATTGAAACAAAATAAAATATTTTTTTCATTTCATTGAGATTATTCATTTCTCAAATAACTGTTAAATGGCATATTTGGAAAAATCAATCATAAAATCATTCCTTTAAGAAACATAAAAATTAAAATACAACTAACAGTAAAAACAGTTAATAATTAATTTAAAATATAAATGGAAATGAAACTCAACCATTTTAATCTGTTGCACAATGAGAAAAAGATAAGTATGATAGAGGTCATCAGACTGGTGCCCATTCAATTTCAATCTATAATAACAACTTCATAAAGAGAGAAGAAATACACACAGACACATACACAAACACACACAAATAGGTATTACAATTAAAAACTTGAAATAAAGGCTAACAGAATGTGGCAGGATGATAAGAAATAGGGAGATTTGTGCAGCATTAACAAAAATGATATTATGAAAATGATATATTAATTGAGTTGAAGCTAAAATAATTAAACTATGTAGTAACCCAAGGCAAGTTAAATGACAGAAACAATCATCATTCTGAAGTGGACAAGATTTAGAAATGTGATTAACAATCTGATGACAGAAGTGGTTCTCAGTTCAGGACTTACTATATCCAGCATTCTTTATAAATCTGTAACTTTGATCAATTCAGTTTTTTCTGTGTACTACTAAACATTTTTCAGCTTTTGTGTAAGTTTTTGAATTTTAAACTAATTCTTTTGAATATTTTTTTATAGAGATCTGTATATTCAAATGTTAAACCTATGTTCAAATAAATATTATCTTTGTATATCTATTATTTGTAGCTGAAGAATTTATTAACTAACTGAAAATGTTTTTATTTTTTTTTTTAAGAGATTTATAGTTTACTAGATCTATTTGTAGATTTTATACAAAAATTTTTGGTTGACAAAATTTATATAAATTAATTCAATAATTGTATTAAATAGATTTAAAACAATTAATACTTGAAATCCATCTCTCTCGCATATCTTAATGGTTACATTAGTATATATAAAATATCCATATACTATATAGATTACTATTAGCTTTAAATATATATTTTTTCACATTAGACAAAAATGTGGTCCATTTACTGCCATTCTTTTATTCATTATTGCCATACTTCTGTCATTAAGAAATTTATTGCCATCTGAAAACAACTTTTTGAATTTTAGTAATTATTTAAAGAAATAGAAAAATTCAAAATTGGGAATTGTGAAATTGCAATATAATATAATTCATTATATATATTGAGTATTAATTTTTTAAATTAATATTTAATTAGTGCTTGGAATATATAAAAACACAAATATTAAAATCATACAAGAATTTCAAAAATTTCTTAAGTTTTCCTTTTGAAAATTACTTGGTAATTGCTTTATAATTTCCTGAATTTTTAAAAAGTATTGAAAAATTCATAAATTTTATCATAAACTGTTATTTTACAATAAAATACAAAATCTTTATTTTGAATATCATAGAATAATTTTATATGAAAACAGTTCAGGAGAATAGTTGTAAAATGTCCCACAATCTGTAAATTTAAAATTGTAAATCAAAATAATAATGTAAGAATTAGATTTGAATAAAATTGTATTGTATAAATAAATATAAAGACACTTTTTTATTTCAGAAAATACTAAACCACTTTCTACTGATTCAATTTATAATCCTTGGCCATGGTATGAATTTACTGGAAAATTAAGGCCATATCAAGTTGTAAGTATTAATAAATTTTATATTCATTTTATTTTTATCAACATTTTCAAACATAAGAGCTACAACTTTTTAAAAATTAATAATAGCACTAAAACACAATAAGCAAATATAATACACAAGATTTGCCTTGAAAGAAACAAAAAATATTTTAAAAATTATGTAATTTTATTTTATATACAGTAGAAGCCACTTATTAGAATCACTTTGGGACCGATTTATTTTGATAACAATAACCGATTGATAACATTAAGCAGTGTATGTCAAAAAAGCATAATTTTCGATTTTTTTATTATATAGTATATACTGTACTTTGCTGTTATATTTAGTGTAATCTTGATTCATCGTTTTTGTCGGGACTCCCGAAAAAACTATGGATACGAGAAAATGATACATGCGGGGATATAAAAAGATAATTTTCGATTTTTTTATTATATAGTATATACTGTACTTTGCTGTTATATTTAGTGTAATCTTGATTCATCGTTTTCGTCGGGACTCCCGAAAAAACTATGGATACAAGAAAATGATACATGCGGGGGATATAAAAAAATAAAAAAAATGAAAATTAGATTAAAAGATAACGCCAATAATAACAATATAAAGCTCTATAAGTGATGGACGAACACTTATTGAACTTTGTTCTGTATATTATGTAATCAACTAAACAAAAAAGTGAAGTGAAATGATTATGCTTAAGCTATTGCCAATTCCAGTTTACGGAAAATCACGGAGAACTAAAGCAATAGTAAGAAAATTCTTATATCAAAAATAATTTCTAATATTTTTTCAATAAAGAGAATTATAAAGTTGCTAAATCTATACCAGCAATTTTAAACTATATATTTCATAAAAAAAAAAACATTAAAAATTACCAGATCTGGCAACAGTAAGGCCGTGCCATTCGTAAGGGCAAGACATTCAGTAAAACCACCTAAAGGTGCCACGAAGTTTTGAAAAGCAGTCATATTTATCTGTATCAATTTTATTAAATCAAAAACTTACATCGTTCTAATAATTATTAATTAAAAAATGTACACAAATCATATCTTTCCATTTAAGTCGAATCTGTATTATTTAAAATGGTGGACAAGTGTTTATCTTCGGATTTTCTCGTTTTTTGACTAAATTTTGGTGAAAACGAAGCAATAAATGAACAATTAAACAATAATAATGTTTATTTTATTAGATTTAACCAATATTTTAGTATTATCTGCGATATTTTTTTAATTTTAAATGCAGTATTTTATAGCGATGTATCGATTCTGATGACAATAACCGAAATTCTGATTACTATAAGCGGAGTTTTCATAATGCATTTTAATATGGTTAATTGTATTATCCTTTTTTTAACTTCTTGTAAATATGTATGTTTTCTGCTCTTTTGGTTTTAGCTATTGCATTTTACATTTATATTTGCACCTACAGCAATATCTTGCATAGTCTGGTTAATTGGTTCCTTTTTCTTACTGGACTAATTGAAACTGGACTGTTCGAGATACGTAATCTATGGGAAAAATTATAATTGGTTCCAAGAAATTTTTGATTTGTTCATATGTTTTTTAAATTGTAAATTCTTACATTAATTATTATTTCTTTACACATTAAACATTAAAATATTTATAAAAGATTTATAATAGATAGTAGAAAGGGGCAGAAAGTGGATCTGAGCCCATAAAGATGAATAAATAAAGAGAGCTTGCTCGGCAGGTGAGTGCATTCGCTTTCTCCAAATCGGTCATTTGGTGCCATTTCGAATGCAGAGCGGTGCTTTGCATAAGACTGAACAATTTAACAAGAGACGAGAAATATCTAGTGGTGGCCAGCCGGCAAGATCATTTTGGTTGCTCACGAGTTATTACCTACTTGAAAAGGCGCATTTCATAAAAAAATTAATGATTAATAAAACAAGATGAATGAATTTAAAGTTTTTATTGTAAATAAATGAATAAAACATTTTAACTCAAAGATCGTTTTTTATCATTAAAAAAGAAATGCAAAATTGACATCTGCACGAGTTTCTTTTATTTCTGCTCTTCATATATATCTCTGGAGTATTGAACTGAATTTATCTTAACAAACATTGTTAAGAATAATTTGGCAACCTGGAGCAGGCGCCTGCATGTCTTAGATCCTCAAATAGTGGCTTTTCGAATCATATATAAGTATAAGTAGCAAGCACACTTACATTTTGTATCTATTCTAAAAAATAAAGTAAATTAAAAATTTTTTATTAACAATTACAATCCAGACTATAGTGAAGCCTGGACTGTTTGAAACTGGACTATGCGAGGTATTGCTGTAATTCAAAAGTAATTTCCAATTACAGAAATTATTTTAATAATCACGTAATTCGAAAATAGTATTCTTAAATCAGAATACTACTTTTTAAAGAAAAATAGTATTCTGATTTAAGAAAATATAAAAAAATAAATAATATTTTCCTTTATAAAATTATGTTATTAATTTATGCATTTTAAATTCAAATTAGGAAATCTTATTAGCAGTTTTATCCAAATATTTATATAAGGATATAATAAATAAGGATTACTAATGTGAATTTAAATTATTATTTTTTGATCTTAAAACTTTGAGATACATAAAAATAAT
>AYEL01085332.1:0-15382 GCA_000484575.1 Olivierus martensii | reverse complement strand
GCATTCCTGCTGAACCGCTCTTCCGATCTTATATATATATATATAGAATGATTTGAAACTGTAGATAATTTGGGTGTTGTCCGTTGGTTCTGCAGAAATATGAAAAGAAATGATGGCACCGGTGTGTTAATGGTTTTTATCATCTGAGAAAAATTAATGTTCCTTTCCCTTTTCTGTGAAGAAAACAGATAGCACTAGAATTATCGAGTGTTTTAAATCACTTTTTCGGAATTTTGATTTGATTTTTAGCCAATTTAGCTCTAAATTGTCATTATAAAACTTCAGAAAAAATATTAAACAAGATTTGACATGGATACATTTATTTCATATATTGTGAAATATGGTGCATGCTATCAACTTTATCTTAATAATGGCTCAAAGCTAAGTATCTAATCGTTGTTTTTATTATATGAAACCTGCAAAATTCAATCTACTATGATTTATTGATTTGAGTTTTATTCGGAAGAACTTTTCAGTTTGGCATAGAACCAAAAATGAAACCTTAAATTCAATTAATAAAAAGAACTAGCAGAACAGTTTGAAAACAATAAAAAATCGTCTAAAAAGCATTATTGTTCTTCTCCTCTTCCTCCTCTTCTGGGTAATATCATTTAAATTGTTTCAGTGATAAGGGAGAACTACTTGATCAAAATGAGATTAAGATTTACTTTCCTAAAACAATTTTATAGGTTAAATCGATTTCAGCCAGCTGTTAATTAGATTAATTAAAGTTACCTAAAATTTTTGGTACATTATGCTCTAAACCAGTGCTTCTCAATGTGTGTGTCGCGTAACAAAATTTGAGTTTTATAGGTTAAATCGATTTCAGCCAGCTGTTAATTAGATTAATTAAAGTTACCTAAAAATTTTGGTACATTATGCTCTAAACCAGTATTTCTCAAAGTGTGTGTCGCGTAACAAAATTTGGGGGTCGCAGAAATTTTAGCAAATGTTTTAATTCGTATTCTTAGTTTATATACCTCTATACCCAGGATTGCGAAAATATTTTTCTCGGGTAAAAGGGGTCGCCAAGTGGAAAAGTTTGAGAAGCGCTGCTCTAAACCGAAGTTTCACGTAGAAATCGTTTTCATCTAAAAAATGCTGGGTATAAGTTATAATATTTACTACAAAAATTCTCAATATGGGATACTATATACATGATATTTTCTACAAATATATGCTATATGTAGAAATTTATACATGATATTTATTGCAAAAATTCGTAACGTGAAAAATTGCACAAGCTTGCGAATTCTAACTTTGTGAACAATGATATATCAGAAATTATGTACAATTTGATCACTCTGAGTTCAAAAAATGAACTTAGATTTTTCCATCACATAAAGATTTGTTGGCAAAGCAGTAACAAAAAATAATTATGGATAATTTATGCATATTTATATTTATTTTTTCTGTTATGTACTTATTTGTTAGATATAACAATTAAAAATGCATACAAACGAGTTACAAATATAACAGATTGTTGCTAATTTACTGCTATACTTAAATTGTATTTTTATAAATCTATCTTCTCTACTTGTACTTCATTAATATTATAAGAATATGCATGAATAAAAAAGGGGATTTCGTAAAACTACTGTAAGAACTGGAAAAATTTCAGCTTTTGAATCTTTACACACAGTGCTTGATATCTACTACGTATCAAAAAACCTGAATTAAATATCGAGATAATAGGTTATTTTTTACAGTTTAGAAACAGCTATTAAACTAATAATTTAATTAAATTTAAGATGAAAATAAAACAAGTAGCACCAACTGCTTCTAAAAGCGTACCAGTTCCTTTACTGTGCCAGACGGTACGAAACGTCAATATTATAAAATTATACTCCCCTTGCCACATTTTTTCTTCCATTAACTTCCCCTCTACATTTTTATTTAATCCATTTTATGCCATAAATAATTCTGCTAATTAAGATTCATAACTGTCTAATTTATTATGTAAATTTAACGCATAAACCGAATCATAATAAACAATTTTTCTCCTTCTTACCGAATAATTTTATATTAAAATTAATATATCATTATAAATTTTATTTAAATATATTTAACATGAACTAATAATTAACATTTACTACTTCCAGGTGGGTGGAGTCTATCTGAGTAAATGGCAATTAACAAAACGTCTAGGAATTTTGTTATTATCTATATATGTTGTCTTCCTAATTATTTCTAGCATGATCGAATTTAACTACTTCGGTTTTGTCAATCCTCCTATGTGTAAGGAATGATCTGTAATCATTGTTGTTGATCTATTTACGTATATATTATATATAAATATATAAAGAAGTTAGAAATATCCGACCTAGTCCTTTAAAAAAAAAAAAATTCTATCATTGGAAGATGATGACTCATAGATTAGTTTATGGAAATCAATAGTTTAATTTTTATGATTTTGCTAAAACACGAAAATTGTTACATGACACGGATTTAGATTATAGATTATACATATATATATATATACAGCTTGAGCACACAGTTGTGTTGTTAGTATTATTAATTGATACTTGAAATTTGTTAATATATTTTACTATATTTTAGAATTTACAGAAAAAAAAGTTTATCTAAAGTATATAACTCTCTTGAGAAAAAAGAAAAAAAAGGAGCTTAGTAACTGTATCCCAAAATGGGAAGAATAGTTGTTCTTTAAAGTAAAAAAAAATTTTTTCCTCTTCAAGTGCTTAAAACAAAATAATAATAATATTGTTAAAAGGAATTAAAGTATATTAACAATTTTTAGTATTATTCGGTGTCATGTTTTGTGTGAAAAATTATGTAATTAACACAATAATTTTTGTTTAGATCGTGTTTAAATAATACGATTCATTTGAACAGTGATTATTGTGTAGAAACAGGAGATTGTCCTCTGTATTATCAACCAACTCAGATATTTTATTAAATAAAAATATGATATTCCTGCTAACAAACTATTAAATTTTAACAAGAATTTCAACATTTTTAAACATCAACTACTAACAATTATCGCTTCAAGTCACACAGTTGTTAGATTTGTAGTTTTTGGCAAGTTTTGTCACAGAAAAATGGTAGCCGTTTTTGATCTCTGTTCAAATGAATCAGCTATTATTATTATTATTGTTTTTAATTTATATATAAAAGTAAATTTTCCAAATGTTATAAAAAAAGATATAGATATTAATAAAATATAAAATTTATTTACATAAATTGTTTTATTTAAATGAGATGAAATACAAACAGTAATCGATTTAATCCAGAAATCATGCGAGATATATATATTTCCTATGTAGCACGATCGATCCGTTACTTGCCGTGACAAATGAAAGAGATTAGATAGTGATTCTGGTTTGTCAGGATAATTTGAAGGATAAGCAGTGATTTGTTTTGACGAGATGATGTCTGGTACGAAATCTTATTTAAAAAGCTTCAGTAATAACGGTTATTTAATTATTGCAGATTTCGTGCAGCATACTGAAGCGATTGTTCATCTAGATATGTGCGAGATGGCGATGTTAAGTAACGTTATGTTAAAAGTTGAATGTCACCTGGCCGTATGATATGACATTTATCTTCCAGTTGAAGGACTGGGATCGATTTTGGGGTTTCGCACCCTTCATGTTTTCAAGAAGTCCCTTTTTGAAAATATGAAGGGGATACCCCTTTCTGTTTCAGAATATTGGCTATCTCCATCGTAACTCTCCTATTAGATCTCTTTTGTAGAAACAGGAACCTAAATTGCATTCCGCATGGCTGCCATCCTTCAATTGTGATGAGTATATTAAAAACCACAGATTAGTTGATACAGATGGGACACTTCGCTTATTCGAAGGTGCTGCCACTATTGGCAGCACCTTCCTAGCGTTACCATGGGCGTTACTCATTTCACTTTTGTTATAGATAGTGGAAGGTCGGTTATTATTGTTTCTACGAATCTTATGGCAGTTTTATTACAAAAAACTTTTATAATTAAAACTTTCAATAGATTAAAACATTTTTATTAATAGTTGAGTTCATTTCAAGTACTCTTCATAGAGGCGCTTCGTTCGTTTCTTGTATACAATAGAGTCTATGAGAGTGTCCCATCTGTCTCAATTAATCTGTGATTAGAAACTACAATTCACGAAATATTTCGGGTTAGCACAAAACTCGTACAAGCTCATTATATTTAAACATAATGCTACGTCCTGTTATAAATTTGGTCTAGTCATAAAAACATAGAGGACCTAACTCGTTATCACTGATATTAGCTGGTCCGACTCCGTTTCTTGTATACAATAGAGTCTATGAGAGTGTCCCATCTGTCTCAATTAATCTGTGATTAGAAACTACAATTCACGAAATATTTCGGGTTAGCACAAAACTCGTACAAGCTCATTATATTTAAACATAATGCTACGTCCTGTTATAAACTTGGTCTAGTCATAAAAACATAGAGGCCCTAACTCGTTATCACTGATATTAGCTCGTCCGACTCTAATTTATCTCATTTTCCCGATACAAGTCAAGGAAATAATTGCAATGTGATCAAGAGAAAGAAAACATATATTAGCGGTTCTGTTTCGTCACCAGATGGAGCTACATACCAATCCAATTTGCTGATTAAAAGTGGCAGGATGAAAACAGGTTTTGCACCCTTGTCAATTCCTGTGGAGGAATCGAACAGATTGTAAAGTAAGAATTAAAATAATAAGGAAAGGAAATAAAATTTTAAAAGGAGCAGAACTAGAATCCAACTTAGTCTGGATGAAAGTCTAAGCATTTCGCGATAGTCGGCCGAATTGGCCGCGTGGAAACGCTTCGGCTTTCCGCTCTGGAGAACTCGAGTTCCAGTCTCGGGTCCCACCCTTTGAAAATATTTATCACGGGATCAGAGCCCAGCCCTTCGATCCCCGTCCTCCACAATCCGGCTGACTCCTCCGCAGGGGTGAGCAGTCTGTGAAAGGGCTTGTTTCGCAGAATGGAATGTGGCGTCATATGTTGACAAAAAAAGCGTTTCGCGACTATATTTGTGGCTTAGATATATTAAGAGGATCAGTTAAGCCGGCAGAGCCAACACTTAAGAAGAGAGAATTACATCATCATCCTTCTGAGAGAAGTACCTATACTGATTATTCCTAAAGATTTTGAGGAAAAACATCCCATACAGTCTAAGATGGTCTGTGTTACTCATACAAACCAGTGTTGCTGGATCATCGAAATTCAATAAATCCAGCCAAAAGGCTAGGATAATCAAGTTGCCCAAAAAAACCTTTGAGCAAAGGAAAGGCGCATCTCAGATGAACTAGTGACTTTTTTTTTTGTCAAGAGATAACGCCATTTTCCATTCTGCGCAGCCAATCCGGCCGACACGTTAGCAGAGGATAGATTAGATTAGTTTCAAATAACCACCATATCACACTTGAAATATTTTTTTGTCAGCAGATAACAGCATTTTCCAATCATGATTACTAAATGGCGATTCTGTAATAACGCTATCACTTTTGCAAAAAGGATCAGCTGGATTGTAGGCGAGGATAATAGATGGGCCAGGCACGGACTCTATGAATAATAAAATTCCAGGAGTGGAACACGAAAATCGAACTTGCGTCCTCTAAAGTGGAAAGCGGAAGCGTTTCCACGCAGAACCAAATCCGCATGAAAACGATTCACGAAAACTCATTTTACACGGATCCGCGTAGAAACCGGGTTCCACATGTCCAGTCCGGTCCGTCACTTGCGATATTCTATACCTGGCAGCAGCCATTTTAAAATCACATCCTAAGCTAACCAATATCTATAATGGGGCCAACCTGAAGGTTGAAGAATGAAGTCCAGTAGTCATGAAAAACTGGAAGTATAAGACCCACAGTTGAATCCAAATCCTTCAAGGTGGTAAACGAATGCTTTGGCACGCGGATATCTGATCGAGCATGATAGAGAGGGGATGTGAAAACACATATGGACACTGAACGTCAAATTCAGGATATGTCCTCAGCTTGTGATAAATCTGGTAAGGATGTATTCCGAGTTGGCCTTAGAAAAAATTGATCACCCTAACATGAGCGGTCTATTGTGGGAATTAGAATGTCTCGCCATTCCTTTGTCAGCAGATGACGCCACTTTCCATTCTGTAAGAATGCTGTGAGAAGTCAAAGCTTTCCACAGGATAACTACATCTCCGCAGGAGTCAGCCGGATTGTGAAGAATAGGGATCAATGGGCCGGGCCCAGATTTCATGATAAACATTTTCAAAGGGTAGAATCCGATACTAACCTGGGTCTTCCAGAGTGGAAAGCCGAAGCGTTTCTAAGCGACCAATCCGGCTGACTGTCCCGCCGTTTTTTTTTGCATATTTCACTTCTCTTTCCAATCAGAGAGATTATTAAGGGGTGGGGCCAGTTCTAACTACGGGCTGCATCCACATCTGTGGAGGGGGCCAGATAGTGAAGGACAGGGATCACTGGGCCGGACCCAGCATCCCGAAAAAACTTTTCAGGAGTTACCAGACCCTGGACGCGAACCCAGGTCCTCCTGCTGGCACGCCGACAGCATTACCACTCGATCATCCAGCTGCATGTCCCACCGTTTAAAAGGGTCCAGTTGGAAAGCAGTATAAAATAACAATGACAAAAGTCTGGCGGATGGCAGAGGTTGAAATGTACTATGCTTCCACCTGGAGGATCAGAATTCAATTCCCGAGTCTCATAAATCCAGATTTTTTCAGGAGCGGTCCAGGCCATTGTCGTTGAACTCCATCCTCCATCTGATTTCATCAAAAAATGGCGGCCAGTAGTGAAAAACTTGAATGCCCGCCACTTAGAATAAAAGTATGAAACGCGATATAAATTACATAAAGAAATGAAAGAAAAAAAGAATCCCCATCTCAAATAAAATTTAAAAAGTATGAAACGCGATATAAATTACATAAAGAAATGAAAGAAAAAAAGAATCCCCATCTCTTAAATAAAATTTTTAAAAAAATTATATTGAAATGATATCTTTATAAATAGAAAATCATAAAAATAATTATAGATTTATTTATAGTAAAATTATAGAAATCTGAATGATTGCGGATACAAAAAATATCTCGTCAGAATCATTGATTTTAAAAATAGTTCTATGAAAAAAAAAGAATTAGCTGAATTATGTTTAAAACATAATTACGCTAAAACATTATTTTATGAATTAGTTTTCATATAATCGACAAAATTTCCTCACAAAAAACTGAAATTTCTTTCAATTAATTTTCATATAATTTTTTTTTATTTTACTGTATTTTTTAAATGTTTATAAAGCATTAAATTTTTTTAAACAAACATTTTTTATATTTAAAATGAAATTATAAATAATTTATTATTTTTTAATTAATATTGACATCATAATTATCATGAATCATGATAACTAGTTTATTTTCCCTATATGGTTTAAATCGCTGTGGGCGCATATTATCAACCAAAGATCGCGTAACGTCACTATCAGTTGAGAGTGAGACGGAGTATAGTTTATTTTCCCTGTATGGTTTAAATCGCTGTGGGCCCATAACAGCAATTGAATGAGCCGCTGCTTAGTACCCACTGGATGAAAACTCGATGGAAACAGCGAGCATTCCATTGATTATCTCGGGCCTCTCATACCCTTGGTGAGGTCCACCGCGACTATCGGACTGAGATGAAAATTCCGTGATTAAAATCCTATGCTCTGATCAATTTTAGTTCTCTTTCTATCTTTATTTTTTGTCAACAGATGACACCACTTTCCATTCAAGGTGAATACTAAGTGGCGGGACGAAACAAGCCCTTCCACAGGCTGCCCACTCCTGCGGAGGAGTCAGCCGGATTATGGAGGACGGGGATCGATGGGCTGTCCTTCCACAGGCTGCCCACCCCTGCGGAGGAGTCAGCCGGATTATGGAGGACGGGGATCGATGGGCTGGGCCCGGACTCATGATAAACATTATCAAAGGGTGGGACCTGACACTCGAACCCCGGTCCTCCAGAATGCTAAAGAATAAACTATTCTTCAGTATATAGATTGGTCATAAAAATAAACACATAATAAAGCTTTCTTTCACTAACCTGAACGATTCGTCTGCTGGATTGGCTGGATGAAAACGCTTTTATTTTCCACTTTGGAGAACAGATTCGAATCTTGGGTCTCATCCTTGAAAATATTCATTATGTCATAAAAATAAACACATAATAAAGCTTTCTTTCACTAACCTGAACGATTCGTCTGCTAAATTGGCTGGATGAAAACGCTTTTTTTTCCACTCTGGAGAACAGATTCGAATCTTGGGTCTCATCCTTGAAAATATTCATCATGCGGTTTGGGCCCGGCTATCGATTCCGGTCCTTTACAATTTGGCTGACCCCTCTCAGAGATAAACATCTTGTAGAAGGGCTTTTTGTTATAAATGGCATTTCTTTTTATTCTATAAGAATACTAAGTGGCAGGGTGAAACAAGCCCTTCCATACTTTACCTTACTTGCGAAGAGATTAGCCGTTTTTTTTTTAATTTACGCCCCCTTTCCAATCAGGCAGATTACTAAGGGGGCGGAGCCAGTTCCAATCACGAGGTGCACCCACACCCGTGGAGGGGGACCAGATTGTGAAGGACGGGATCACCGGGCTGGGCCCAGTACCCCGAAAAAAATACGAAACCAGACTCGGGCCATCATGCGGTTTGGGCCCGGCTATCGATTCCGGTCCTTTACAATTTGGCTGACCCCTCCTCAGAAATAAACATCTTGTAGAAGGGCTTTTTGTTATAAATGGCATTTCTTTCTATTCTATAAGAATACTAAGTGGCAGGGTGAAACAAGCCCTTCCATAAGTTACCTTACTTTGCGAAGAGATTAGCCGGTTTTTTTTTATTTACGCCCCCTTTCCAATCAGGCAGATTACTAAGGGGGCGGAGCCAGTTCCAATCACGAGGTGCACCCACACCCGTGGAGGGGGACCAGATTGTGAAGGACGGGATCACCGGGCTGGGCCCAGTACCCCGAAAAAAATACGAAACCAGACTCGGGTCCTCCTGCATGACATCCAACGTGGTACCACTCGGCCATCCGCCGCCGGGATTAGCCTGTTTGTAAAGGAAAGAAATCGACAGGGCGGACGACTTCATGATAAATAATTTCAAGGAAATGAGACCAGAAAACCAAACTCGGTCTCTAGTGTAGGTTTGGTTTCCATGCAGCAAATCGGGATCCTCCTGCATGACATCCAACGTGGTACCACTCGGCCATCCGCCGCCGGGATTAGCCGGTTTGTAAAGGAAAGAAATCGACAGGGCGGACGACTTCATGATAAACAATTTCAAGGAAATGAGACCAGAAAACCGAACTCGGTCTCTAGTGTAGGTTTGGTTTCCATGCAGCAAATCCGGCTGACAAGAGGTTAAGAATGATCTTAATTCATTACTGAAATTTCATAGTAATGGATTCTGTGTATTATACAGTGCATACGCATAAAAACTAATGAGAATTTGTGTAAATAAATTTGAATTATGAATATTTTGAAAAGAGTTTGTGTTAAATTAAACATCATGTTTTAAGAACTATACTATTAAAAAAAATTTGAATTTATACTAGAGGGCGCTGTCTAAGATAGTAATGGATATACTTTGTGGAAGTATTGTGTTTAATTCGGCATTGTGAATTGTATTTTGTTTTTTGATAAAAGATAACATTAGGCAATTTTTAATATCATCTTTACCTGTATTTGAAAGGTAAATGTTTAATTATTTTCTGAAGATAATTACTTCTTTATTGTAAGTTTGATTGTAATTCTAAATTTCATTTATTAATGATCACGAAGTTTAAACTTGAGTACAGTACTTTGAGATGATTTTAAATATCATATATTAATTGAGATAAAAACAAAATACTGTGTGATAACGAATTCATTATGTAAACTAAATTTTTTTTTTTCTTCTTTAGTATGATAAAATTATCGGAATTTGAAAGATGCTATTTATGTAACTTGAGTACAGTACTTTGAGATGATTTTAAATATCATATATTAATTGAGATAAAAACACAATACTGTGTGATAACGAATTCATTATGTAAACTAAATTTGGTAAATTTTTTTTTTATTTCTTTAGTATGATAAAATTATCGGAATTTGAAAGATGCTATTTATGCAATCCCAAAAAAACTACAAGTCAAATCAGAAAATTTCTCAAATATGCAATTATATCTTAGAAAGGTATAGACCGATAGAGTGGACCATATTTATAAAAAACTTTGAATTATATAAATATTTTAACAATTAAAGAGCGTTGCATATAGAAGGTGTTTCAAAATGACTGTCGGGGTTTTGAGGCTTCGTAGTATTTATTACATTTAACTTACAGTTATAAATAATACATCAAATGAAAGAGCAACTCAAATAGTTTTTTCTACAAGTGTTCAATGTGAACACCTTTCGTCATATGGCCCACATCAAGTCGATAGGCGAGTTCTTCCCAAACTTTGATCAGTGTGTCTGGAGTAATTGTTGCAACAACTGCTTCAATCCTGTTTCTTAACTTGGGTAGGTCAGCTGGTTGCGGAGACACATACACATTATCCTTTATGAACCCCCTAAAGGCCCCCTAAAATCGCATGGCGTCAGATTGGGTGAATGTGGAGGCCGTGAAAAACAAGCTCTGTCATTCGGCCTCTTGCAGCCAATCCAACAGCGGAGGCACATACACATTATCCTTTATGAACCCCCTAAAGGCCCCCTAAAATCGCATGGTGTCAGATTGGGTGAATGTGGAGGCCGTGAGAAACAAGCTCTGTCATTCGGCCTCTTGCAGCCAATCCAATGCTCAGGTACAATGATGTTTAACCAGTTGTGTACTGAGTTATGCTAGTGAGGCGGTGCACCATCTTGCTGCCAAATAAAGTTCTCTGGTTCAGTTCCAATTGAGGAAAGAGCCATAGTTCTAGCTATCAAGATAAAAAACACCAGTTGCAGTTGCTTCACCCAAAAAGAAAGGCCCATAAATTTTGCCGCCAAGATATGGCACAGAAAACATTCAATTTAAGCAAGTCTCGTTGCAACTGTACCATCTCCTGGGGATTTGATGACCCCCAGATGTGCACATTATGAGTGTTCAAATGTCCACTGAGGTGAAATGTCGATTCATCACTGAAGATGACATGATCAAAAAATCAAATGGAAGACAGAGGAAGCAGTTCATGATCATGTGCAAAGGTGTACCAATAAAACTGTTTGAGTTGCTCTTTCATTTGTGTATTATTTATAACTGTAAGTTAAATGTAATAAATACTAAGAAGCCTCAAAACCCTGATATTCATTTTAAAACATCCTGTATAATATATTCTTTAGTAATTATGAAGTACAGAAAAACTTACAAAGAATTAAAGGTAATATTTAATTTAATTCTCTGTAAGCTGTTCTTGTTTAAATCTAAAAAAATATCATGAAGATAAATGTTATATTAACAATATTTTTTTATGCAGTAAAATCTTAAAATAGCACAAACTCTTTTCTCAAAAATGTAGATCATACAATGTTATAGAAAAGAAAAGCAATAGCTGTTATGAGACCAATGAATCTGAATGCCTTTTGGGAACATTAATCACAGGCCTTTATTCATAATGCCAGAAACGTCATCAACTCTTTAAGCACAAATTAAAACATTCTATATTTAAAACAAATATTCTTTTCATGTTAAAATTCAAGAAAGTTTCAAAAGAAGTATATTTTGTTTTGAAATAACAATTTTTAAAATTTGTAATATATAAAATAGAATTTGAGATCTATAGGCTATGAACATTAATTGTCATGTTCTATACTCAAAGTCTTAAATACCAAATTTCTGATTACAAACATCAATACAAAATATAAATAATCACAATTTGGACCTGTTTTGAAAATCTTCAGTAGGCTTTTATTATGAATTAACAATAAAATACATATATACAGTTGTATTGATTTTGTTATAAATATTTTTGTCTGATCCACAAATGAAAAAAATGTCATTTTTTTCTTTTTTAAATAAGGAAGCTGAAGAAAATATCAAAAATTGTGTAATGATAAGCAGAACTGTTATTGAAATACTGTTTTCATTATACATTTATATTCAATATAGTGTATTATCTTAGAAAGTTATAAATAATTAATAAATTTCAAATATTATTAAATTATATATTTGTTTATTGTTGATTTCAGATTTTGACAATGCCAAATTGGTATTATGACAAGAGAGAACTAAAATCTACACCATCATATGCAGATGGTATTGAATATGAAACAGAACAAAGATATCGTAGAGAAGGTGCTCGATTTATTATAAATGTTGGAACCAGAATGGGATTGTATCCTTAAATTTTTTTAAATATTACATATGACAATTATTAAAAGCATTGATTTTAATATATGAATAAATAAATATTATCCATTGGTAAAACCTGATCTTATAAAATTAAATTTATTATATATATGTAAACATGTAAATATGCATAGTGGAATCTTTGTATGGGGAAAAGTGTGATGAATAAATTGAAGAGTCAAGTAAATGAGATGTCTAGATTAGGATACATTATAAATTCTTTTCTGATTGACTGTCAGGAAAGATTAATGAGTATAAAATTATGACATTTTTGATATATCATTTTTCTTGCTGCTATAATATCTGTTATTTGATTTAAAAATTAATTTTTTTATGATAAGCAACATAATTTCTGTTCAACTTTCAGATCTTAAATTTAATTTAATGAATCTGTGTATGGCATGATATGTGAATTACATAGATCCTCATCTTTTCCTCTTCATAGGAGGATAGGTCTAGTATCCTATCAAGTATCCAATTGTCAGTTAAAATGAAAGTCAGATAATTGAGGACAGATAACGAATTTTATTGCACTTTAAATACTTTTTACTGTGAAAAAATATTTAGCATTATAATATAAAATATTAAACTCAAAGAACTGAGCCATTAACAAGCATAAAACAATTCTAAACTTAGAAATAATTCACTCTATTTCAAACTTAGTTTAATAATAAAAGAAACTTCTATAAATATAAAAAAATTAAATTTTTGTGTGTGTCAAGAAGGAAAAGATAAGGAAATTGTAATTTTGATTTTGTGAAAGGAATTGATGAATATATACATAATAGTGAGATATACATCTAATGAAATGAATTAAATGTATATTAGAAATAAAGTTCCCAGTTCTTCAGAAAATTTGACAATTTTATTATTTTTTTTAAATTTTTAAATAAACTGTCATTAAAATTATATTTACATTGGCTTTGATTTTTTCAAAATTGTGGCATCCTCAGACTTTTGATTTTCAATTGTATTTCAAATTATAGCAATTTCACAAACTTCCAATGAGCAATATATTAAATGTCTTCAGCTTATTATTAGACTGAATACACTTCAGAAATTTCATGCAAATAAAAAATCATTATAGCCAATTAAGAAATTTACAGTTTACTTCATATAATATATACTGAAATTTTTATGAATATATTTCTTAAAATTATATACTTACATATGAGATCCAAAGGATAATATGAGGGAGAGTCAGTAAGTTGGTTATAAAAGTTTAAACCATTGAAATCACAAGAGTTATATGGTATCACATTCCTTTTTCCACATAATTCTTCCTACATATTTGTATACACTTGTGTAAGTGCTGTATAAGTCTCTAAAATCCTGTATTATAAAACTCTTTCAACTGCTGTTGTGGCCACAGGCACATCTCCTGTTTAACTCTACAACATTTGCTAAAATGTTGGCCTGCCAAATGTGTTTTCAGAGAATTAAACAGTTGGAAGTTGCTGGGTGTGAGGTCTGAACTATAGGGTGGGTGTTCCAGCCACTCCCACAACAATTTTTCACCTCTTCATCATCAGTCATACTGTATGTAGTCTGGCATTATCATGATGGAGCAAGATGCTGTGGACAGCAGACTCAGACATTTCCAGTGAATTGCATGACAGAATTTGCCTATCTCACAGTACAAGATGGATTTAACATTTTTAATGCCTCTTGGTTGGAAATGGTCCAGCAGAACTCCCTCTGCATCCCAAAAAACAGTCAACATGATCTTACCACCCAAGAGTGTCATCTTGAACTTCTTGGCCATTGACAACTGTGGATGTTTCCAATACTTGGAAACCCACTTAAATTTGGGTTGATAGTGGATCACCTATGACTTATCATTCCTGACATTAATTATGTTTATCTGATTAAGAAACAAAATAATATGTAAAATAATTTAAAAAATTCTCTAGGAAATCAAATAAATTACTTTTTTAGCAAATTTATTAAAAAAGATTACATTTTATTAAAATAGTAAAATATATTTCATTTACTGTGTCACACAAGAATATCTTTCATATTATCCAAACTCTAAAACCATGAAACTATGACCATGACACACACACATGCATGAATAAACAAAACTAGGAGATATTTCATAGGTGATAGTATAAAATTAGATATTTGATAAATAAGTTTTTAATAGAAATACTATAAATGTTTATTCAATATACTGCAACTTTTCTGTTGAAACTCTCCTCCTATCTCCACTGTAGCCATATCTCTGCCTTTTTCTTCAGCTTAAGTACTGCTGGTTTGAATTATTTATCTCCTCTGACATATTTATATTCAAAATTGAATACTGTTTCAATGAATTGAATTTTCTTTTTAGAAAACCCTTTCCTCATTTCAGTGTAATTTGGTGAGATGATCCTTTCTATGTATTTATATCATCTCACTAAAATAATTATTTAGATACACTCAGCCCTTGATTTACACGGTAGATACGTTCCTGGAAAAATCGTGCAAACCGAAACTGTGTAAAACGAGACTCAGATTTCATACAAAATAGAAGGATATGTTCAATTAAACTGTAAACCGTGTAAATCGATCTAAAGAAGATAAAGAAAAGTCAAGGATATGTTCTTTATAACCGTGTAAAATGAGATAAGGATTAAAGGGGAAAAAAGGGGGATGTTCTCTGGTTCAGTTCCAATTGAGGAAAGAGCCATAGTTCTAGCTATCAAGATAAAAAATACCAGTTGCACTTGCTTCACCAAAAAAGAAAGGCCCATAAATTTTGCCGCCGAGATATGGCACAGAAAACATTCAATTTAAGCGAGTCTCGTTGCAACTGTACCATCTCCTGGGGATTTGATGACCCCCAGATGTGCACATTATGAGTGTTCAAATGTCCACTGAGGTGAAATGTCGATTCATCACTGAAGATGACATGATCAAAAAATCAAATGGAAGACAGAGGAAGCAGTTCATGATCATGTGCAAAGGTGTACCAATAAAACTGTTTGAGTTGCTCTTTCATTTGATGTATTATTTATAACTGTAAGTTAAATGTAATAAATACTACGAAGCCTCAAAACCCCGATATTCATTTTGAAA
>AYEL01085331.1:0-16997 GCA_000484575.1 Olivierus martensii | reverse complement strand
CACAGGCTGCCCACCCCTGCGGAGGGGTCAGCCGGATTGTGGAGAACGGGGATCGACGGGTCGGGCCCGGACCCCATGATAAATATTTTCAAGGGGTGGGACCCGAGACTCGAACCCGGGTCCTCCAGAGTGGAAAGCCGAAGCGTTTCCACGCGGCCAATCCGGTCGACTCTGGAAGAATATTAAGTGGGGGAGCGAAACATGCCCTTCCACAAGCTATGTACCCCTGCAAGGGCTCATTTATACTTAGGTAGAGTATTATGTGGCAAGTGAAACAAACCCTTCCACAGGCTACGATCTCTAGGGGATCAGCCAAATTATGGATATCAACAGCCCAGACGTCGATCCCAATCGATCGACAGTCGGGCTCGAACTCCATGATAAATATTTCCAAAGAAGGGGACATGAGAATCGAATCCGGGTCCCCCCATTGGAAAGCCAAAGCGTTTCTACGCAGCCAATCCGGCCGACACGTTAGCAGAGGCTAGATTAGATTAGTTTCAAATAACCACCATATCACACTTGAAATATTTTTTTGTCAGCAGATAACAGCATTTTCCAATCATGATTACTAAATGGCGATTCTGTAATAACGCTATCACTTTTGCAAAAAGGATCAGCTGGATTGTAGGCGAGGATAATAGATGGGCCAGGCACGGACTCTATGAATAATAAAATTCCAGGAGTGGAACACGAAAATCGAACTTGCGTCCTCTAAAGTGGAAAGCGGAAGCGTTTCCACGCAGAACCAAATCCGCATGAAAACGATTCACGAAAACTCATTTTACACGGATCCGCGTAGAAACCGGGTTCCACATGTCCAATCCGGTCCGTCACTTGCGATATTCTATACCTGGCAGCAGCCATTTTAAAATCACATCCTAAGCTAACCAATATCTATAATGGGGCCAACCTGAAGGTTGAAGAATGAAGTCCAGTAGTCATGAAAAACTGGAAGTATAAGACCCACAGTTGAATCCAAATCCTTCAAGGTGGTAAACGAATGCTTTGGCACGCGGATATCTGATCGAGCATGATAGAGAGGGGATGTGAAAACACATATGGACACTGAACGTCAAATTCAGGATATGTCCTCAGCTTGTGATAAATCTGGTAAGGATGTATTCCGAGTTGGCCTTAGAAAAAATTGATCACCCTAACATGAGCGGTCTATTGTGGGAATTAGAATGTCTCGCCATTCCTTTGTCAGCAGATGACGCCACTTTCCATTCTGTAAGAATGCTGTGAGAAGTCAAAGCTTTCCACAGGATAACTACATCTCCGCAGGAGTCAGCCGGATTATGAAGAATAGGGATAAATGGGCCGGGCCCAGATTTCATGATAAACATTTTCAAAGGGTAGAATCCGATACTAACTTGGGTCTTCCAGAGTGGAAAGCCGAAGCGTTTCTAAGCGATCAATCCGGCTGATGTCCGGCCGTTTTTTTTTTTTTGCATATTTCACTTCCCTTTCCAATCAGAGAGATTATTAAGGGGTTGGGCCAGTTCTAACTACGGGCTGCATCCACACCTGTGGAGGGGGCCAGATAGTGAAGGATAGGGATCACCGGGCCGGACCCACACCATGTAAAAGCGAAACCGTGTAAATTGAGTGCCGTGCAAATCGAAGGCTAGGTGTACTAAACATTTCAAATTATAATAATTTTATTGCAGGAGATATTCAGATAAATGTTACAATATGAATTTTTTGATTGTAATGCAAGATGATGAGAAACCTTTGTCTGGAAATATAAGATTTTCTGTTAGATCAGAATTTGAAGATTAATGATAATTGCATGTAATGCTCTTGCATTAAAGATAAAGAAAGGAACAGGGATGAATTTTGGGATATTCGAAATGCTTTGAATGAAAAAATCCAAATGAATCATTTTATTAAATGATGCAAATAGATATGAATAGAGTAAATAAATTCTTAGTTCAGGAAATAAAATGATTTTTTTTGTTATAAAGCACTTTCTGGTATTAAACCAAAAGTGCTTTAAAAAAATCATTTTGGTTTGATGACTTTATTGTTAGATATGAACAGAAAATGCAGAGAAAATGATAATATTATTGACAGTCAAAAGTAAATAAGGAAAACTTCTTATTTTAGATATTAAATAAAAGCAAACAATAAGCCAAATAAGTAAGATAAAAGATTTATCTTAATTATTTGGCTTATTGTTTGCTTTTATTTAGTAAATAAGAAATAGTTGGTTATCTTTTTTTTTTGAATAGAAAAAGGATTATTTGACTCAAATATATTATTTAAATATATTTATAATATTATATGTAATTATGTATTGTTTAATTAAGTTTATGGATTGTTTAATTAGTTTCCAGAGTGAGTTTTTGAAATAATATAATTAAAAAGAGAAAAGAAATGAAACAAATTGAATACAGAATAATTGAAGGACATGTGAATCTATTATTAAAGTATAATAATAAAGAATTTAATTTTTAATATATTATAGATAGATATAAGAAAAAAACCTGACAAAATGTTTAGAATAAAATAAAAAATTGTTTTACAAACTATAGAATATAGATATAGAATTCATACTACTATAAAACATGAAAATAATTCTTACTAGAATGATGTGAAAGTGGCTGTGCGCAAAAGTAAAAATATGTATAAAAAGATGATTACTGTAAGATTATGATAGAAAAATATATATGAATTTGATTGAACTTAGGTTTTAATCATTGAAAATATTTTATCAATAAGTTATAAAATACCCACAATTAATAATTTTTAATGTAATGTATTTGAAATAAAGCTGAACAGAATGATTCTGGCCTAAGATTAGAAATCAGACAGTTATAAGAGATATTTTTATGTAGGTAAAATACATTTAGTTTCAGTATTATGAAATAATATATGAAAAAATACTCCAACAAATAAAGTTTGATTTTATCAATAAGTTATAAAATACCCACAATTAATAATTTTTAATGTAATGTATTTGAAGTAAAGCTGAACAGAATGATTCTGGCCTAAGATTAGTAATCAGACAGTTATAAGAGATATTTTTATGTAGGTAAAATACATTTAGTTTCAGTATTATGAAATATATGAAAAAATACTCCAACAAATAAAGTTTAATGTTATACTTTTAAATTGTTTATTCATATAGAAAAATTAAATAGGAAAGAAATTATATGCAATTATATAAAATTATCATTATTAAATCAATATTTTTTATCCTTCATTACTGATTAGACGATATGATACAATGGCCACTGGAGTTGTTTATTTCCATAGATTTTATATGTTCCATTCATTCCGAACATTTCCAAGATTTGTAAGTATATTTAATTGTATTATTTATGCTTAACACATATATCAGAATTTTAGTAATTTTCTCATGATTATTTTTTCTTAAGGAAGCAAAAAGATTTTTCAATGCTTATCTAAACATTTTGAATCTTCATCATGACACAAATGATTATTTTTTTTAATTTTGTAGTTTATATAATGAGATGATATAATCATATAGTTAATAGAATTTCATATTTCAAGAATAATAAGAAATTCTTCTTAAAGTTTTCTGAAAAACAAATACAGCCAGAGAAATTTGAAATTTTCTATTATTAACAAAATTATTTTGATTCTAATTTTATTTCTGAGATAAATTTTGGCAATTTGTAACTCGAGTTGAGACATGGAAATAGTGAATTTATATTAAATTTTAGCTCTTATTTTAAATAAAATAAAAAATCAAATTCTTGCATGAAATTTGCAGTGGTAGCCAATTGTCTACTCAATTTTTTGAAATTTGTCAAGCCCTGATTATAAGTTATGACTAGACTGACCATTTCCTATCATACTAATCCTATCCTATCATATCTGGGACAAAAAATTCAACTGAAGTATATATATATATATAAATTTAACATGTTTTATTTTCATACTTATATATTTACTAACTTATCAGATTCATTATTTTATTAATTAATAACATCAATATAATAACATAATTCTTAAATTTAATCATAATACCTAAAAGCCAACGACATATTAAGATGGAACTAAAGAATTTGAACAGTGTAAAACACTATTGACAGGTATTGGTATGGGCTTGATGATGCTAATTTGATACATGTTTTGAACCTGCATATTGAACAATGATACCAAATGTGGCCAATTTTGTAACAAATTTAAAAAAATAAAAAAATGAAATGAAAATTAAAAAATAAAAGAAATGAAAAAATGAGAAATGGATTTTAAAATCAGGAATGTTTTCTGGAGCAGCTACTGATATAAGACATTGCACCAAAACCTGAAACTTTCCTGAAAAATCTAAGACAAATGGTCATTCTAGTTATGACTGATATTAAGTTATTTATTACTATATCATTCTTATAGTATTCATTAATTAACAGATATTGCATCAACACCACTTCAAAATCCTTTGAAGCCTTGGATGCCTAATGAATCGTGGTCATGTGAATACTGTACTTATATCAATCCACCAAGAACTCGTATCTGCACTATATGCTGCAAAACAATTTCAAATATGGGTTCCGTGGAAAAAACTATCAAAGAAGAAGAAAATTTAGGTTCGCAGAAGTTAAATTCATCAGATTCCATATTAGAAAGTGCTCCATTATCTAACAATTCCAATTTAACTAGTGAAAATAATGTTTCGCAGCTAACATCAGCACTTGAGGAAGCTGAAAAGGTAAAATTATTTAAAAATAAATAATAATAATAAATATTTAGATTATTTTATATAAATTAAAATCTCGGATGCATGATATTTAAAATTTTAATTTTACAATAGAATCTCATAAATCTTGCACACTTGGGATTTAAAATATACTGTTAAAATAATATTTTGAAGTATTGCAAATAACTCGAGTCACCAATGGAAAAAAATATTAAAATAAGACATACACTTCATAATATTAAAAAATTTTCTTAAACACATTTCAATATGAAATAAGTCCTATTTGACTACAAAAATGTGTGATAACAATGAATTTAATTCATTCTATCTTTTTAAAATTAAATTTAATATATTTCTAGTTAAACAATCACTATTAGTTAATTTTTATTTGAAACTTTCTACCTATATTTGCATATATTTAAGAGAAGATATCTTAAATTGCTTAGTTAGGAACAAGGATTGATTTTGGGAAAATAAGTACAAAGATTCCTCGTTTAACATTGGGGTTGTGATGTCATAAAAATCACATCATTTCAATTAATGAAATGATGTTAACTGAAACCAGTAAACTCATAGGACTAGTATTATAAGTTGTGGGTTAACTTCTTAAAATGTTTCCTTTCAGGTGCTATTTAGTAACTTTTAACATATAATCTTTACTATATTGTTCAATAATGAAATGATATGAATTGAAAGAATGATTTAAGTGTAAATTTTATTTTAAAAATGTTACATAGCAATTATATATTATGATTTACAGACAACAAAATTATTTTCTAATAAAAGTCATTAAAATTTACAAATGTTATGTCTGTGATTAGTTCTTCTTAAAGTCAATACTCAATTATTCATTAATAGTGATGCCATTCCAGTCTTTATTGTGAGATGATCAGAATGAATGCTGACTGTTGACAAGTGATAAAAAATATGATTAGAGAAATGGGTGAACAAATACAGGTGCAGATACAGAGAGAATGGGAGAGATGCATTATGATGAGTTTAATGTCAGTTGTTCAGATGCTGGTGATCAGCAATGTAAGCACTATAAGCTTTAAAGACAAATAAAATTTGTCTTAAATGAAAGTGTTGAGCATTGTAAACTTTAGAGACAAATAAAATAGGCAATATATACAGTTTTATATTTAGTGATTATTATTGTAAATGCTATACCTATCAAATGCTGATTACACCTATAGAAATCATTCAGATTGTAGAGTAATGTGAGAGACAAGATGGACTCAGACCCCTTATATAAATTTTCCAAGGGGTGAAATCCTAATTCGATCTTTGGTGTTCTGGTTAGAATCTCAGTGTTCCCATGCAGTGAATCTGATTGCTTGTCCTATTGCATAATAATTTAATGCAATGTTCATAAATAATATAAAATGTGGTTACCTGATTTTCGAAATGTATTACTATAGATTTCCAGAGAAGTTTAGTTGCTGATTGCTTTCAATTTTTGGAATAAATTACTTAATCCAACTTGTTAGAAGTCCAACCCTTCCTTACTGTGATATCACAGAGGCCAAAGTGGCACTGGCAACTTTATTTTTCCATGAAGAATCGACTCATGCAAACACAAAATGCTAGAGTGCATCCAAGGAAGCTGACATGCTGTCTGCAGTCCAGGAGATCAGTCACAAATATACTATGAGGACCATCAATATCATGCAATTAAATATCAGATATCCAAAGGAAAAGAAGAACTAAAACATTTACTCTTTAATCAAACTCGAACGCCCACCTTCCCTGGCAGATAAAGTTTTAAGTTATATTTTTAGAATAATTATTATTTTCGAATTAAAGCTACGGTGCCACCATCTATAGAGTTAATAATTAGTTAATTTTATAATTTCGTACTAAGGTGGTGCCATTTAGTATTTAATGATTAAACTATAATTTACAAATTTATTTTTTCCGAAATAAAATTTTCGCCACCGCACCGGAATTAAACCGGGATCTTTGGGTTAACACCCCAACCCCTTAACCAGTTAGACCATGGTGACATATGGCAGAAATTCCATTTGGACATCGCGCTACCGACTCGGCTACTCGGCGTTCTGACATGTTTGCACTATCTGACATATGTTCAAAATTTAAAATTATTAATTAAATATTATATATTAATTTTTAAATTATAACATACATACAAATATAATATAATAGATAATATGATTGTATTTTATTTAAATAGTCCTTGACTTGTGGTGAGGTTTGGCTTGCAAGTCAATGTGGTTATAAGTTTGAAATCTATATTGATTGCCTATTGTCATTATTCATTATAACATTGTAATAAACTTAATAAATACAAAGCTAAACATAAAATAAAATGCTACAAGTATATCAGACCATTATCCATGAGCTTATGTTCATGTGAATTGCACTGACCAATTATAGGGCTTATTGATTATATCATCGTCATAAGGAAGACCATCTATATATATGTATTGTGATTTTATTTTTCTTAATTTGCAATTCTTGGATTTTTGTTCTTTATGAATATTGATAGAATAAAAGTTTACATCAGTTAGTACAGCTAATCAGCAATCCATTATATTAAACATTAAGTAATTTCTTTAAATAATGAGAGAATCTTAATTTTAGTTATAAAAAATATATTAATTATATTGATATTCATATTATATATATAATATGTCAAAATGTCATATTATATACAGTATATAATATGTCATATGTCTTTTACGACTATTGATGCAAAAGTGACAGGCTATGAAGAATTCACTTAGACAACAATTTAATGAATTTTAATGAGCAAGAAAAAGCTGAATATAATTTTAATCAAACAATAATATTATAGATATAAGTATGGCATATTTTAAAGAATCTAATGTTATTCATTTATGAAAAATATAGGTGCTTCTCTATTTTAATTATAAGAAGATCGACATAATTTGTTCTATATTGCCTAGAGATTTAGTTTATTTTTTTGTTCATCTTTTCATGATATTTCGAAAGAAAAGAGCATTTTTACGACTATTGATGCAAAAGTGACAGGCTATGAAGAATTCACTTAGACAACAATTTAATGAATTTTAATGAGCAAGAAATCAGTTTATTGATTTCATAAAGGACATGTTTCCTAATAAAAATGCTAATTTATGTAAATACATATTATGGTAATGAAATTTAAACAAGTTTCTATTGAATCTTTTTAATACATAATTATTATATTAAAATATTTCTTCTTTCAGCATTAGCAGTAATAGGTACCAATTATGGAAATATAATTACAGATAATTTGTTTTCAGCTAAAAAGATTTTTGGGAATAAAAATTTTTATCATGATTATTAATTTTAGAAAATAAATTTTAATAGGTAACAGCATGTTGCTGTTTATTCTTGGCTGGCAAAGTTGAAGAAACTCCAAAAAAATGTAAAGACATAATAAAAACAGCAAGAATTCTTCTAACTGATCAACAGTTTTCACAATTTGGAGATGATCCAAAAGTAAATTAAAATAACAAATATCTTCTTAAGCTATTCTCTAAATGTTTTTAAACTTTATCATTTTATTTAAATATGTTCTAACTTATTTAAATATTTATATGATTTTATAGGAAGAAGTGATGACATTAGAAAGAATTCTTCTGCAGACAATAAAGTTTGATTTACAAGTTGACCATCCCTATGGATATCTACTGAAATATGCAAAATCCTTAAGAGGTCTATAAAGCTCATATTATTAATGATTTTTTTGCATAATTTATTCTGAATGATTTCTTCTTTTAGGAGATAGAGCTAAGTTACAGAAGCTTGTTCAAATGGCTTGGACATTTATAAATGATAGGTAAATTTTAAATTCTTTTATTTTTTACAATATAATATATAAATATATACAATATTTTAATTTTTAATTTCAGTTTATGCACCACATTATGCTTACAATGGGAACCTGAAATAATTGGAATTGCATTAATGTATCTAGCAGGAAAACTTTCTAAATTTGAAGTTAATGATTGGAATGGACGTACATCTAAACATAACCATTGGTGGGATATGTTTGTAGAAAATATGAGTATAGAATTCCTTGAAGGTAAATATTAGAATCAGTAAAAATTTATATTAAGTTTTATTTGTGATTGATCCAATATGCAAAAATAAGATGAATATAAGTTTGAAGTTGATTTAAAATACATATAAAATTAACTAATTATAACTAAAATATAATAATTGTAAAGTATTGTTATAATGCAAAAATTATATTGGCTGGATTGACTGCATAGAAAAACTTCAGCCTTCCATCCAGAGGACCAAAATTGAGCCCAGATCCCATATCTCAAAAATTTAAATGAGTCATTTGGGCCCTTTTGTCAATTTCCATCTTCTGTAGTCCAGCTGATTTCTTGATAAATGAAAACCTATGAATGTTTGAATTAGCCCCTATCACTTAGTAATGTACAAGATTAGAAAAAATCATTAAAATTTTAAAAAATGCAAAAAAAATAAAACATCATGAATAATAGATATATCACCTAAAATATTTTGCATAATAATTAAATATATTAGGTCAAGGTTAAATGATTTTCTTTTGTAATTGAAGTCATCAAATCAAGTATTGTGATTACTATTTTTATACAGGCATATGTCCACTGAATACATCATCAAAGATGAAATTTGGATCATATTTTGATCTATAATGTATAAATTTGCATAATGTAACATTATGTAAATTTTAATAAATAAAATTGTCATATAAATGCTATAAAAAATATAATATATTCATTGAAATTTAATCATTCTAAGCAATAGATAATATAAAATGGTATGTTCTTTCTTCATTTGAAAATAATTTTTAAGAACTATTTTCTTACGAGCTAATACTAGTAGAGAAAATAGCTGTAATCATTACATATTTGCTTTAATTTACCAACAATAGCTCTTTAACCAATATAGCTAATACTATAAACTGCAAAGTAAAGTAGATTGGACAAATTTCTTTGAAAATGAGTGGGACAATTTAAATTGATATCAATCATTTTCAGTAAAGCTGAACTTTAATTGCAGTAATAATAATTTTTAATTATATCTATTAAAACTTAAAAATTTAAATTACCAAGTAGGATGTCCATTGGCACAATTATAATTAATTTAAATAATTCTAATTTTCAAAATTAGAAACAATAGATTAACATAGCAATGGTAGTATTTAATTTCAAATAAAATATTTTTGTATTATTATTTTAGTATATAAATTTGTACAGTTATGATTGATTGGCAATTGTCAATCATAATTATATCTAATGAAAATAAAAAATATTTCCTCTTTTATTAGATTTAAATGAACTGCTTTATTGTATTTTATGGTTTACAAAATATTTCTCCAGTGGGGAATAATAAGAAATATTAAAAAATTACGTTGAAGGATTCATTGTTAATCATATTAATATGAAACACGATAGAGTAACTCAGTAACTTTATATAAATGAAATATATTTTCAGTAATACATAAATATAGTAAATAAACTTTAGTAGGACATGTGATAGAAAATATCAAATTCAAAAACTGAAAACTTATTAAATCATTAAATATTTTACTAAAGTTTTATTAGCATTTAACACGATATATCATGCAATGAATAATTACTGCAATGAATAATTGAATGAATTTAACATTATCATTCTATGAATAATTGAATATAATTATTCATTGCATGATAATATGTAGTAATGAGCTTCTATAAAGAGAGATAATAAATTCCATGTTATTTAGTGAAATATATTATCATTTGATACATTGTAACCTCACATATTCAATGCAAGATAATTTTTTGAGCTGGTTTCTGGAATAAAAGGGTATCTTATATACTGTAAAATATATGTCGATTTTTAAAACTTATTTTAAACTTTAATAATTTTTTTTGAAAAATTCATTAAAAAAATATCAATTAGTATTTTGTACATTTTCAGATATATGCCATCAAGTATTAGATTTATATTCAACACCTATACCTAGCACACCACAAGATTCTCCTCCCACTACTCCTCCTCCAAAAGCAAGACGAAATGCCACTGCACAAAAGAGTGTATGCATTATTTCTATGTAAATTCTATGAAATTCTTGTGTAATATATTAAAGTTGATTTTTTTTATATTTTGAATTAAAGCTGAAATATGTAATTCAAATGAGGCTGTAGTAATTACAATAAGGCTGTAGTAAATACAACTGTAGTAATTTATTATGAATTCTTTTAAAAAGAATTTTGTATTTATTTTTTTTTTGCAAATATTTCTAAGAATAAATTTAATGTTTCTTTTTAGTCACCATCATCACCAGCACAATCAACTACTCCCCCATGTCAGACAAAGATAAAAGAATCTTCTACAAAAACTACTCCAGCTGTTGAAACAGATATCCTATCTAATATTATTGCACTTTCAACATCAGCTCCAACAACTCCTGTTACTCCAAAACCAATTACTACTAATGTGTTGCCACCTGTACCTTCTGTCCCACCGCCAAATATAACTATACCTTCTGTCAGTGCAGACCCTCCCTTACCTACAGCACAAACTGCTGTTAACATACCTTTGCTTACTTTAAATCAAGCTCCTCCAATTGATACTACTGATGCTTATCGTGCAAATTATCCTCCTAAACCTGAATCCCAATATGCTCCTGAACAAGAACAAAGCTTAAATAAGGAACGTGTTCATTTTGGTGGTTATGAGGCAATGCAGTCTTCTCCTGTTGTTCCTGCACAAGTGAAAGCTCATACTCCAGTTCCATCACTCACACAGGCATATTCAGGACCACATAATTCTGCATACCCACCACCTTATCCACCACCAAGTGAGAAATCTAATCCATCAGGTATGCCTTATTTTCCAGGTAATGTGCCACCTGCAGGTTCTCAGTTTCCACATAGTTCATATAATCAGCCACTTCCACCATATTATCGACCCCCAGAACCTCAAGAACCATATTATGGCCCCATGAGACATTCTTCTGCTCAAGGATCTTTCAGAACTGGCCAAAATCCTCCAATGCCATGTGGTCCAATGCATCGTACAGGTCAGACTCCTCCAATCTCTCAACCACAGCCGTCACAAGGACCGCCAGCACCACCACCACCAGTTCCACATCAATTTCAGGATTCATTTTCTCGTGGATCAGGCCAGTATCGTGGAGCTGGTCCACCACCACCTCGTCCTCCACTTCCTTCATATCCACCGCATCACGGTCCCATGCCACCAGAACCACACTCCAGTCTTCCAAGCCATGGACCTCCAGTTAATCATATTCCTCCCCCACCTCCTCCTCCACCATCTTTGGCCCAAGTGTTTGGTTATGGAGCCCATACACAAATTGGACCAAATATTCAGCATCGAACCTCACCAAATGCAACTTCTCTACCACCAGTTAGAATAACAGGGCGATTTTAAAATTTTGTGGAGGAAGGTTTGAAAGAGTGCTTGTACAGGAATCATATATTTCAAATAATTTTTGATCATTGTTTGTATGTTAGTCATTTAAATAAAACAATTTATGTAAATAAATTTGCTATTTTAATGTTATTTTTATATATGAAATGATTCATTTGAATGGAGATCCCATATAACTGCCAATATTCTTTGAGACTTGCCAAAATATTAGGATATTTACAAAAAACTTTATATCAGTATTTAATTTTGTGAATAAAAGTAAAATTGCTCACAAATTAAAATGGTGTTATCCATCTTTGAAAGACTTTTAAATACTTTGTTATTTAACAAAGAACAATATAATACAATATTGTACAGCCATTAAATTATATTCTAAAAATAAAATTTTCAACATTTTTTCAAATGTTTTGATTTGGGATAAATTATTGTTTTTATTTATTATATTGATGAATCTTCACTTAAATAAATTAAGAAAAAAAGATAATTTCTAGAATCCTTAGTCTGAAGATTAAGAAAACCAAAAGATACTGGGAACTAACAATTTACCCAAAAACCAAAACCACACACAGACAGAGATTGTAGCTCTAGAAAAATTAGGAATAAATATTAATAAATTATTTTTTCAATGAAATAAAATTCTTACACAGTAATGTATTAAACATGTGAAAATAAATTTTGATATTTCTAAGAAAGATATTTAAATTGAGAGTATTGTATGAAGGTTATATAAATAAAATGTGCAAGGATAAAGGAAAAAATGAATATTGCCCAATTTTAGATTTTCCTATTTGTCCAATATCTTGAAATATTTTAGGTTTAATTTGCCTTCTGTTTTTATTTTTCATAAAACAACAACAAAAATTACTAATGTATTTATAATTCCTTTTCAATTATTATTTTAGGATAGTTCAGTTATTGGTTTTTCTCAAATGAATTGCATCATAAAGTTCACAATTTCTAAAAATTTAAAGTGGTATTGTGTGTGATCTGCAATTTAGATTTAGTGTAATAAATGTGTTGATATTTTTTCTAGCTTAAAATTATTTTTACATGAGTTTTCTAATGAAACTTATACCTGTTTAAGAATACAAATCAATACTGAATTCAAATTTTAAATCTAACGTTTATTTGTGAGAATTGTTCTGCCAAATATATTCTGAGTCGTACTGCAATTTTTGAAAATTGAAAACTAGTGTAAGGAAACATACGTATGCTGTCATTTTATTGTGAAATTGGCTACTAGGTATGGTTCAACTGTTTGGGTGTCAAGGCTTAAAGAGATTGAGGACAATGAGTTGCAGACGAACTGACCAAGAAATGGGCTTTTTGTGTCTATTGGATCTGAACCTGCCTGGGCGTTTTTTTGCAACAAATCTGATGATTTTGAGCAGGTTATCAGGACTGGTTGGAAATTCAGCATCTCTCTCATTGGAAGATCATTCCTAGATTAAAGCAAGCAAAAAGAGTTGCTTTCACTGGATAAAAACCAAAAATTGTTACAGGACTTCATGCTGGACACTTATCTTAAGAGATATCTCCAGATAATTGGAATTGATGATATTTCCAACTGTAGATATTAGGGTGGAGATGAAACACACTTCTTGATGCATGAATGTGTAGCTCTGAAAGGGCTACGATGTAATCTAAAGTTGTATTTTCCTGCATCAGATGATCTTTTTGCAATCACTCTGATGATGATACTGACTTATGGGATAATCTTGTTAGGAGTGCACAAAACATCACTGAATGTCGCGGTGCTAGGACTATTTAAAATAACTATTACTACTACACAACTGAAAATTTTTTGCTTCATTCCAATGTTAAATTCAACCCCAACTATTGTCTATTGATTAGCATCATTTCTTTTCCTATTTAGCCATCATCTAGCATGGTGATCATTGATGCGCGCAGTAAATTTTTAAGAATTTTATAATTTTTATTTGTTTTATGGGATGCATATTCTTTCTTTACAGATAAACGGATGAGCGATTAAAAAAGTTTCGAATATCACTAATTTTTAGTAACCTAGTACATTTTTCAAACACAGCACAGCGCTTATTTTATTGTCTGCAACGATGGTTCTATAGATTTTAACAGATGGTTTTCTCTCTCTCTCTCAAAAGTGAATTGTTTTTTTGCCATCCTTGGTGTTTGCAAAAGTTTGATTTGGAGGAACATCAAATTTTTCCTTTTCCATTCTCTGGCAATTCGATTTGATTTAAATATACTCAATTGCTTATTGGTGTGTGATCAATATTAGATTATATTCTGAAAGAATAACTAGAATTCCGGTATAATACTCAAAAAGTCGGTGACAGTTTAATTTTGTATTAAATTGAAGGAAGGTTACTGAAGTAAAAGTCAATGTGGAAAACCATTAAAGCATTCAAATAATTTATTATTTATTTGATAAGTAGTAGTAATTTGTTGCAAACATAATTTTATGAGGAGAAATAATTTTGGTTTTTCATTCCTTTGGCCTGATTACCCAATTTAAATTTACTTAATATACGTCCCCATATTTGCAATTGAAAAAAGGGCATTGCTTGCAAATGATTTCATGTTTGTAAGAAAGCTACTTTGAAGGAAAGACGACTTTTTTTTCTCCAGTTTCCACTAAAACCAATTAAAAATAAAATACATACAGTATATAACCAAGGCAACGTACCCTTAATGAAATCAGACTAAACTGATAGTTTTTTTTTTAATCTATGAGAAACAACTTTAAAACCTAAATTTAGATAAACAGAATATTTTTTTAGATAAATATCTGAGTTCTGATTTGATTCGGAAATTTAATTTAAATATATATTGTAATTGACTCCCAATGCACGCGAGAGTTCAGTATGCAGAGAAATGGGCGAACATCGAATTCGGACGAATGGAGTTCAAACTATACAATACAAATTAATAGCGTAGGTTGCAGAATTGGATAAAATATTCATGAAAGCTTTCATGTAACGATAATTTCTTTTTTAATTAAATGTTATTATTTTATTATAGGTGCGTTCGGATGGCCGAGTGGTAACGCTGTCGGCATGCACGCAGGAAGGCCCGGATTCGCGTCCTGGGTCCGGTCCGGTAATCCCCGTCCTTCACCATCCGGCCCCCCATCATGGGTGTGGGTGCAGCCTGTGGTTGGAACTCGTCCCGCCTCCTTAGTAATCTGCCTGACTGGAAAGGGGACGTAATATGTAAAAAAAACCTCAACAGCAGCCTCCGCTCTAGCATTTATGTCGCCCCCGGCAAAGCAACGAATTGCCGCCCCTTAAACATATGCTTTTTTAAAATATATATTTTTTATTTTAAATAAAAATCAAATGCTTATCACCATTGACTTATTAGCAAGAATAATGCTATAGTGCAGGGTGTTCAACCCGTCGATCGCGGAGGGAATTTTAGTCGATCTGTTGTTTATTCCTCTTTACAAATGTTAATTAAAACTGAAACATCTATATTCTCTTTAAGTGTATTGCTATTGTTTGTTTATTTTTCGTTAAAATTGTCAAATCACTAATTTTCTTATCATAAATATACACATACAAACTATCCAATATTAACTGATATTGCGCAAAAAAATTGTGTCGTGTTTCGGATCGACATTCTTGTCAGAAGTGTTTGTGTGAATGGATTCTTATTTCCAGGCAAACTGCCTCTTCCGGTGCACTTCAGCTTTGGTTTCTCTCCAATGATGAACTTCCATTGGTTTTTCCTGATGGCTGAGGTGCGTCAGTGATATGTCCACCCCCACATTTTCTTTCTTGTGGGAGTGGAGATATCAGAATGTTTAGGTTGGGTCGGGTTGGTACTACTAACACCTTCTGTCCTATCAATTCTTTAGCAGAGTGACTGTGATAAGTTGATTATAGATATAAGTCTAGTTTTAAGTTACTAACACACTAACATTTTATTTAATTAAAAAAAAAATTAAAAATAAAAAATTAAAAAAAAATAAAAACTTATTAGTTTTAGGTATAACATAGTTGTAAGTCTTTTACTAACTTAAAATAAGTTTCCTCTTCTCATACTTTCTAGATATATTACTAACACAGTTCTAGGTTTCGAATAACATAGTACTTAATTTTTCTACTAACATAGTTCTAAGCTTCTACCTAACATGAAATGGGTTGGGTTACTTTCACACATTGGAAAGGTTCTTTGTTTTTTTTCTACATTTTGCTTTTAATGTTGGCCCAGAACGGCTCCCTTAGTACTCTATTTGAGTGGAAAGGGGCAATCAAAATTTAGCCACCAAGCTTACCATACAAAAGAAAAAGATCAATAGCCAATCAGGTGATTTGATAGCAAAGATCATCTCTTTTCATTGCAGCATCAGATTTGAGTACAACATTTTTTTTGGGGTGATTCCTGATAGTTTAATCATACCAGTGCCCTGGATACCATTATTACTATGCAATAGATGAAGATGTATAGAAATAAAATATCTGTCCATATATATTATATATTCTTGTGACTGAGATTTTTTCTAACCATCACTGCCTTTCCTCCAATATCAAGCTCTTCAAATTCTAAGTTTTCAATGATTATGTGGTCTTTCCCTTCATATAAAAAAATCTCCTTTTTAAAGATCAACACACAGCTAATCTCACTAAAACATGCTTTATTGAATCCTCAATAATATATGTTCCAGCAAACAGATTCATTTAGAATTTCTAAGATCAACACACAGCTAATCTCACTAAAACATGCTTCATTGAATCCTCAATAAAATATGTTCCAGCGAACAGATTCATTTAGAATTTCTTTCTTTTACATAAACAAATACACGTTTCTTGGGTTTGGGAGTTGATTGTTTCTATCTACTTATTTCCGGCATTGATTTCTTCTTCCCGTGGGTAAACTGGGATTACCTATGGTTTGATCTTTTCTTTTCCATTCGTTCTCCTCTGCTATAGCCATA
>AYEL01085329.1:0-10296 GCA_000484575.1 Olivierus martensii | reverse complement strand
TCCTCATAGAGTCTGCTATAAACAACTCTATGCCTCAGCATGGAGCCAATCCAGCAAATAATTGTTGAGCTGACTCCATGCCTAATAGCAGCAAGGCTAATTTGCTCAAAAGAAGTAGAGTCAAATGCCACTTGGATATCAAGGAAAGCGCCTAAGGCAATTTCCTTGTATCCAACAGCCCTCTCAATGAGCAAAGCGACCTCATGAAGAGCATGCTCACTCGATTTGCCAGATTGATAGGCAAATTGGCTGCGACAAAGGGGGATCCTAACCAAGGTCCCATCCCTAATAAACCTATCCACCAACCTCTCTAAAGTCTTCAAAAGAAAAGACATCAGACTGATTGGGCGATAGGACTTAGCCTCAGTGTAGGAATTACGCCCGGGTTTAGGTATAAAAGATACCCTCACCTGTCTCCAGGACCATGGAATGTAGCCAAAAGCCACACAGGCCCGAAAGACACGGCAAAGAGGGGAAACCAGGACATCAATGCCCCGTTGTAAAAACACCGGCAAAATGCCATCTGGTCCCGCCGACTTAAAAGGCTTAAAAACACTAATAGCCCATCTAATGTTAGATTGATTAATCATCCCCCTCACAAGATCCCAATCCTTCCTCGAGGCATGATAATCACGCCCATCAAGGTCAGACTGGACCCGCAAGGAGGATGAGTCCTCAATCAAGGTAGACCCAGGAAAGTGTACCCGAAAGAGTTCCTTTAAAGAGTCCCTGCAAGTATTAGTCAAACTGCCGTTAGGCAGCTTAAGAGCCCCAACCCTGCAATAATCCCCATTAGACATTATCTTCACAAGTCTGGATACCTCAGGTATATCCTCAATTCCCTGACAGTATCGTTTCCAGGAAGACCTTTTAGCCTTTCTAATGGCCTTATTATAACTGGTGAGAGCACTCCTATATGCGTCCCAATCACCAGTCCTCTTAGCTTTATTAAAAAGCCGCCTAACATTACGTCTAAGACCGCCCAGCCGTTCATTCCACCAAGGAACTCGCCTTGATGAGCGAGCAGTCCTGACAGGACAGTTTTGATGGTAGGATAAGAGGATTGCCTGTTGAATCTGGTCAACAGTCATCTCTAAATCCACCACCGAGCAAAATCTGCTCTGAACACCTCCCAGGTTAAATTTAAGGTCTTCTCTAAAGGAAGCCCAATTAGTCCTGCGAGCGTCTCTATATGTAACCTGACTAGGTGCCATACCTTGTAAATTAAAGCAAATATATCTGTGATCCGAAGAAGAAGGCTCATCAGATACATGCCAGTTCTCAATTAGGTCAGAAAAATACTGAGTCCCTAATGTAAGGTCAATGACCTCCCTCCTGTTAACAACAGCAAAGGTCGGTTCATTACCCCTATTTAAAATAAACAGGTTAGTACCCATCAGAAACTCCAATAGGTGCTCCCCCCTACGGTTGGTGTCGCGGCTACCCCACACCACATTATGTGAGTTAGCATCAACACCAACCAATAAATCAAAATGATTCAAATGACAAAATTCCACCAAAGACCCAAATTCAGGCGTTGGCGGAAGTTCATCACTATCATAAGGGAAATAAGCAGAGGAAATAATAAGTTCCTTACCGGTATCCCCTTCATCAATCTTCACCCGAACAGCTGTAAGGTCCCTAGAACAAAAGTCCCAAACAGGTGAAACATGTATGTTATTTTTAACAAATACACAGGTCCGGGGACCACTATCAGAAGTACAAGAAGTAAAAGAAAACAACTTACCTTCTTTACAGTGAAGCCCCCGTATACGGCCCTTATAGTGCCATGGCTCTTGTATAAGAGCAAGGTCATAGCAGCCCCCCACGAGCAGCCGACCCAAAAGGGCGGAGGCAGCTCGGGAGTGCTGGAGGTTGATTTGAATCAACCTCAGGCCCATGACATTACAGGTACCTAGGGTGGGCAAAGTTCCATGCCCTCCCCCGTTGACTGGGTGTCGGAAGGACCAGTGGTACTCCCGGAAGCCCGATCCTTATCAGGGAGCCCGACCAGTTCATGTCCTTTTGCAGGAGCAATCACCGAAGCTATCGGTCTCCCAGACTTGGAGTTAGGATCCGAAAGTACCTTAAAGGTACCCTGATCTAGCCCAGAAAAAGCCTTAAAATTGGCTGCCTTGATGGCCTTTGCCGAAGCAAGATCGACCAACAGGATAAAACGCTGTCCTTTTGCGTCCCGACTACGACCCAAGACTCTCCAGTGCTCAGTCTTTAACCCCGGATTGAAAACTTGTAGTCGTTTAAAAAGTTGGCGCACGTCCTGCGTACGTGTGTCCGCAGTGCGGTAGGCCATCTTCACAGGCTTGGGCAGGTTCTTCGCAGGAATAACCCTTAAACGAATTCCCTGTCCAAGTATACGCCCATCCAAGAGCTGAGTAAGCCACTGACAGGTGAACTCATTTACACAAGTATAAATGAGTGCACCATTGTCTAAGGTATACCCTTTAAGTAGTGGTAAGGTCTCCCCAGAAGGAATTTCATCTATGCCACTCAGGATCTTATCTAAAATAAGATCTACATCAGCAGTCACCATCTTGGAGTCCGGAAAACCCTCCTTGATGATGGCTACCCGAAAAGAAGCTAAAGCTTCCATATAAGTTCCAGGTCGTGAGCCCTGGGATCGCTTAGAAGGTCTCACCTCCTCCGAAGAGGGGGTGGACAGTTGAGATCTGTTCCTCTTGCTAGCACCAGAGGTACCAGCAGGAGAACCAGACAGAGAAGCTATTTGAGAAGTACCTAGCGGTAGCTGAGAGCCACCCGCATCAGCAGCTTCCCTCCTAGCCCTCCTCCGCTTTCGTCTAGCCGCACCAGACAAACGCGTCTTCCGCGGACTAGATACGCTCCCGGAGGCAGGAGTATCGCGAAGTTCCTGCTCCGTCGCCCCACCAACCAGAGGAACATTAGTGACCCCGGCACCCTCAGATGAGGTACCAGTGCCACCCTCCCCAAGATGAGGCGAAGGAGCAGACTCCCCAATAAAAGTAGTAGAAATTAAATTTTGAGAATCCATCCCAAAAGTAAAACTGGGGGAAACACGAAAAGTCACCGCCCGGTTATCCCCCAATACGGGCGTAAGGCTAATTACGACAGGGTTTCGCCTGGTGCCCTGAAGGGATCGTTAACGACACTACATTTTTAACTACCCCAGTGCCACTCAACTCTCAGCACGATACCATACACTTTAGTTTGGGTAGAGCGCTCTCTTAGTCTGGCCCCTTACCTTCGACCTTTCCGGCATGGGAGACCCTACCAGTAGCAAAGCTACCGCCGGTATAGCTCTCAGGATCATTGGAACACGCAAGCTCCTTCACCACGACAAGGTGGAGACGCCATCGAGGGAGCTCATTTCTGGTACTCAGCATCATATAAATTAATAGTCAAACGAGGCTGCTGACATGATGTCCCTTTTTCCGTCGAACCACTGTACCGATTTTTATAACTAAGGTATCATTAGAAAGGTCTAATTTTCGGATGTCTACAACAGCCAAAATTATTTGCTGTTATTAATAATTTAAAAATTAAATTAAATTATAGTTCCTCAAAAAGACAAAATCTGCAGAGGACACAATAACAGACGCCATTTTATGATTCCCCTATACGAGTTCAGAGGTGTATTTTAAATAATATTCTAATGTAAGTTCAATATTTATCCATATATACACTATCATATCCGACATTGCATATACAGTGAAACCTGTCTAGAGAGACCACACAAGGGACATGAAAAAAATGGTCTTTATGTACAGGTGGTCCTTTAAGACAGGCTAGTTATGATATCATCATCATCATACTTTTAACAATGCTGTACAGGTGGTCCTTTAAGACAGGCTAGTTATGATAACATTATCATACTTTTAACAATGCGTGTTAAATAGAAATAAATATTTTTAGTGCTTTGTTCTATTGCATGTTTTCAAGTTTAATAAGTCTAAGATTAAAGTACAGTACACTCCCGAGTATCCGGTTCGCAACTATCCGGCCTAGTTTTCTTTTATCATAATTAAATGAGAAAGGCAAGGCGTTGCATTGGCAACGTTGCAAAGGCATTGAAAGCGGGTGCTGCTACGATCCTCCTACATGTCGTGTGCAAAATACAAGTTGTGACAGGAAAAGAGCAGCGTTCTGCTCCTTGTTCATTATTTTGTCAGTGTGTAACGGACCTCAATTGTTTCCGCTGTTTCTGATTATAACTGTATAGTACGTACAGTATCGTAAATTGTTCTTGGGGTATGCTTAATATATTTTTTTAAGTGTACTATAGTGAAGATTTCAAAATGGGTGATAAACGAAAAAAGTTGTAGTGACTATAGAGGAGAAATTACGCACTGTACAGCAACTAGACTCTGGTGTAATAGCTTGTGTAGTGACTATAGAAGAGAAATTACGCACTATACAGCAACTAGACTCTGGTGTAACAGCTTGGAACTCCGGCCTATCCGGCTTTTTTGTTATCCGGCCTGCCCTTCCGCCACATTAGGCCGGATACTTGGGAGTGTACTGTAAATCAATCTTTTAATATTTATGACATACCAAAATACAATTGTTTTAATATTAATTATCATTTACAGTTAATTAGCTTTAAATTAAAGTACTTGAGTAATTCAAAATGTTTGTCTGCTTATATCTGCAAAATCTTCTGCTCATACATTCTTCTATATCGCTAACATGTTTTAAAATTTCTGGAACGTTTTTAAGTCGTTTTTAAGTGTTCTCTAACAGTTTTTTCATCAATGTAGTTAATAGGTTGACTATTTCTTCCTGTTCATTTTCTATTATTTCTTCATTTTGCAACTGATTTAATATTTCTGTTGTTGGCATATTCCAATCAATTAATTCATTGAAATGTTCATAATTTTTTTCAATTTCAACCAATTCTTTAAATTTGCAATCAAATAATTCCATACTAAGCTAAAAATCCTCTTATCTCGAAATCGTCATTGGAATGTTCATAATTTTTTTCAATTTCAACCAATTCTTTAAATTTGCAACCAAATAATTCCATACTAAGCTAAAAATCCTCTTATCTCGAAATCAAAACCACAACGATATTGCAGATGGAAGTTCCTAATTAGTTTTAGCAGCACGTGTTAAGAAAGTTGCCAGATGGAAACCTTCATAAGTCGAATTTTTCAAAAAAAAAAAATAAAAAAAGTCACCCAAGTTTTAATTTTCCCATAGCCTCTCATTGTTAAACTAATATTTTTTCTCCCAATTTTATATTTCATATGCAGTATTTTTTTTTTCCAGCCCAATTTGTGAAAAAATGTCCAATCTGGCAACTCTGTTGTTAAGACACGAGTCATGTGATGCAAGTTCCAATTTGGGTGCTAAGCCTAATGGACTACCAATGTGCAGTTGCAGTACTTTATATTACATCGTTTGTTGGTCCATGAATAAAAATAAGTTGAGAGCCATTAATTTAAAGCTAAAAATGTTATTAACTGCACATTAAATGGTCGCTAAAAGTCATAGGGGGAAAAGCTTTTGGTGGACGCTGGTCGCATTTGTCAGGTGGTCATTCCTGTCAAAAATTGCATTGACTTTATGGGCGGAAAGCAAAAAATGGTCGCTAAAGACAGGTGGTCATTCAGTCACGTTTCACTGTATTTCCATTTTTCAGATTTTAGAAATGACACGTAAAAAGACATTAATGTTTACAGCTGAGAGAAATAGATGAAAATAGGTATGGTTTTACATTAGCGCCAACGAAAATACGAAAATAGCATCAATCGAAAAACGACGACGAGTAGAGAATTTGGAGGTGCTGAGTCCAAAACTGTAATTATATTTTACTGTCGAGGCCCTGTTATCGAGATACAGGGCTCCAAAGTTGGGGTCTATCAGTCCAATTTTTCAAATAATTTTAGTAGATAATTTCGAAATTCTAATGAATTTTGATGTGGTTTTACATTCTGAATCGAATGCAACCATTTCCGTTGATCTATGCCTACCTTTACGAAGCTATGCGATTTTTTTCATTTTCACTGTTTTTATCACTCCTGATAAGTTGCCAGTAGGAGAGCAAATTACCCAGCATGCTTTTCAGAATTCGTATTTGGAAGAAAACAGAGGCATTTCGTTAAAAACTTGCTTATTACATTATATTTTGTTACATCTAGTATTTATGGTATCAGAGAATTATAATTCAGGATTATTGTGATGACCTCACTAAAAGTTATAAATAAAATTGAGAAAACAAATTTTCAGAGATTCAGGACTGATAAAAACAGTGAAAATGAAAAAAAAATAAAATAAAATCGCATAGTTTCATAAAGGTAGGTCAACGGAAATGGTTGCATTCGATTCGGAATGTGAAACCACATCAAAATTCTTTAGAATTTCGAAATTATCTACTAAAATTACTTGAAAAATTGGATTGATAGGCCCAAATTTTGGGGCCCTGTATCTCGATAACGGGGCCTCAGCGGTAAAAAATAATTACATTTTTGGACTCAGTCCCTCCAAATTAGGAGGTGCACTATAAAGGGGAGCAAATTTTCGATCCCAGAAATATGATAACCGTATCGAGAAATTCTCTAATCATATTTTAATCATCGGTCAATGGTACCAAATCTTTAATTTCCTAACATATATAGTCTTTTTGGGACTAACACAACAGATTGCCGTTTTTAATTATCAGGTTTTGTTTTGCACGATTTTTCCAGGAATGTATCTACCATGTAAATTGAGGGCTGAGTGTCTTTATAATTTGGCAGCATTGTAATTTTGCATAGTAATATCATATTTGTTATGACACTATTGTAATAATAATAAAAATCATTGTCAATAGTAATGTTAATCATGTATTATACAAACACACTATAATTATAGTAATTTAGTCTTATAATCATGTTATACATAGCATTTGATGATTTTTTTTTATTGTATAATTATTTGAAAATTAAAAGTTTTATTTTATCAATTAAATATATGTTTTTTTAGAATTTTTGGATGCTAAAATTTTAAAAATATTATTGTGTGTATGTTAAAGAATTGTGAAGAAATATTATAATTTCATCGTTCATTTTCTCAAAGCCTGCACTAAACAGAAGTGTAGTCCTTTTGGAAAGTTTTTCTATTCGTCGTCATCTTTCGAGTAGTATTACTTTCATTCATATGGCAGTAATATCAAATTGCACTCGAAAAATGTACAAGAGAATCTGAACATGAAATACGGAATGTTTGCATGACAAAAGAATTTCCGAGGAACAACAATATCAGACAGAATACAAATTATAGAAATGTTAAATCAAGGAAAACTTAATAATTTAGCTGTAAATAATGTTGTTTACGAAGAAATTTTGGGTTAAAACACTGTATATGTTTCAATAAACATTTTGATATTTGTGTTTCTTAATAAGTAGAAATAGCATAGATATAACAAAATTGCTACACGTGTAAACTAATATACAACAAAATATCTCATAAATTTATTATACTGTTCCATCTAATATGTCATTATATAGAGTATTATAAGATTAAATCACAATTTTTTTCCGCTCATTTATATGAGTGGGTAATTTCTAGTATTATTATATTTCTTTTGGAACATTGTAATTGATAATGTTTTTGAAAGACAGAAATATGTTATTTGAAATAACAATTTTGTTCTTATACTGAATTGAATATATTACATTTTTTATACAATAGAAAGAGAATGATAATTAATATAATATTTGTACCAAGCTTACCATACAAAAGAAAAAGAAAAGATAATTAATACATCTTAATATTTATTATTAAATTTAAAAAAGAAAATTTAATTAAATTTACCTTCCATTGCAGCTTGTAAAGCATTTATAGGATCAATTTCAGTTATGATAACTCTTGCACCAAAAGCTCTTAAAGACTGAGCACTTCCTTTACCTACATCTCCATATCCAGCAACAACACAAGTTTTTCCTGCTAGCATTATATCTGTTGCTCTTTTAATGCCATCTGTGAGAGATTCACGGCAACCATAGAAATTGTCAAATTTGCTCTGTTGATAAAATATTAAAGATCAAACATAAATGAGGAAAAAATATGAAATTATACAAAATCCCTAAAATATTAATATCTGAAAGTACCTTCAAAAGTTACAAATCCTGATTTCTAGCACTTAAATATCTTACCAGTGTACTAGAATTAAGAATTTATATATCTAAAATATTCTAAAAATTTTATAGTCAGTAAAATGAGAATTCAAATTCTAAAAGCATACAAGATTGAACTTATATATAAAAATAACTTTGAAACTAGTTTGAATGTAACAACAATATAAAAACTTGGGAGAAAATATATTAATATTGATAGCTGAACTTTCATATAGAACATAAAAACAATATACAACAGCACTTCTCACACTTTTATAACCTATGAACTCTGACAAGGAGAGGGCGCGAAAGCTGGAAAACAGAATGAAATGAAATTTATTTCTGTAAGAGTTCTTGACTAGTACTAAAACACAGTAAAAGGCTAGAGGCCAATGGCTAGCCATTATGGAAAAAAATGACCTCGAAGAAAGACGCGACGAAAGTATACCAGTTCGTTATACTAATTAACGACAAGTTGGCGTGGCAGCGTGGTTTAGCGGCAAACTGCCATGCAGTCGGCCTGAGTTCTATTCCCGCTAGTTACATGTTTTTGTTTATTCGTATTAGCAGAAATATCAATTGAAAAGGTTAAAAACAGCATTAACTAAATATATTTCATCACTGATGCATGCACGAAAATAAAATTTAAAGGAAATAACCAGACCATAAAACAGTTAATTTTATCACACCCCTATGTGATAATTATAATTAACAAGTAAAATTGAAATGTTAGCAAGAAATAAGAACCCGCTTTTTACATTAGAGTACGAGTAAAACAAGGTTGACTGTGAGAACCCTACTGTAGATCATATTAAAGCAGTTTATAAACACACAGCATTGTGTTTTACTGTTAGCTGTTGGTACGAGTTAGCAGAGATATAATATTGCAACCATCATTCAAGCAAAATGGCAAACAGAAAAATATGGTACTTACGTATTAACGCCACCGCAGCTGCGCAACTTCTGCTGCGGTGGCGTTAATACGTAAGTACCAAAAATATATTTAATTAATGCTGTTTTTAACCTTTTCAATTCATATTTCTGCTAATACGAATAAACAAAAAAAAAATGTAACTAGTGGGAATAGAACTCGGGACGACCGCATGGCAGTTTGCCGCTTAACCACGCTGCCACGCCAACTCGTCGTTAATTAGTATAACGAACTGGTATAATTTCGTCGCGTCTTTCTTCGAGGCCATTTTTCTCCATAATGGCTAGCCATTGGCCTCTAGCCTTTTACTGTGTTTTAGTACTAGTCAAGAACTCTTACAGAAATAAATTTCGTTTCATTCCGTTTTCTGGCCCTCGCGCCCTCTCCTTGTGAGATCCACTCACCATTGGTTTGCAAAATTTCACTCAGGAGTTTTGAAGCCACAAAATGAACCCCCATGGCCATAATTCATTTGAATCAGTGGAAGAAGAATTATTATTATTATTTATTTAATGTTTTGTTAGTAATAAATTATTAGCATTGGGTTTTTCATAAAATACAAACTAACATAAAAGTGTTCATAACTTCTGCTACACTAGGAGATAACAAAAACAAACAAATACAGCACTATTTAGCAGAGTAGAAGTGGCTTAACGCACATATCACGTGACGCATGTTTGTTTATCTGTGATCTTTAAAATCTAACAGCTGAGGATGGTCCTAGAACGGATCGAAAACGTTACCGTTTAACTTTTTACTCTGCTAAATAGTGCTGTATTTGTTTGTTTTTGTTACAAACTAACATATTACATTCATAAAGTCATTCAAAATAACTACTTAAGATTTAAGATATTTAAGATTGTTGTTATTCAAGGATAAGAATCCTTGAATAACAACAATCTTAAATTATTACTAGATTGACATTCGTTCAAAATACATATTTTTAAATTATCTGAATATGAGCCACACCTTGTACAAAAATTATTTTGCAAATTTATATAACATTGATTTATTAATAGCCTAAAACGATTTAATCGTTGAGCGTAAGTAGTTTTCACTCTCCACTGGAGATTAAAACAAAAATAATTACATATAATTAATTGGTATCTTGAAACATAATTCTCAGACAATGCATACCTTTCGTCTGTAGATTTTAAATTTATAATCAATTCATCCTAATATTTTTAATGTCTTTATGATAAATAATTTATATAAATAAATTTAATAATTTGATAAATAATTATATTAATAAAAATAAATAATACACCAGTG
>AYEL01085327.1:0-50398 GCA_000484575.1 Olivierus martensii | reverse complement strand
CATTAGTGCCTACGTTACCGAGGAAACTAATGCATGCTGAAGCCGAGTATTGTAAGGAAGCCGAACGTATCCGGTGAGGTGACAAACATTTTGGCCGGAGCTGTACCTGTACTATGCTTATAAAAAAATATGGAAACGATTCGAAAAATATTTATTATTTATAAAATACAAAGTATGAATTGTTTTTCATTTTGATAAAAATGAAATTTACTGAATCTACCAAATGTTCACAAAATAAATAAATAAATACAGCAATTGGTTAAGGTGACTTGTACTCGCATAACTAACCAAGTTAACTTACTTAGTATGCGAGGTACAAGTAGAATGAGGCAATTCTCCATAAGAGAAATAAACAAAACGTCAATTTGCCATTTTTTGATCTGACCTCTAAATAATAACTAATATCAGCTAGTCGATCGATAAATAAAAATAATTATTAAATTATGAATTCATCGATAGTTTTGTATTAAATTAATTTATAGTAAAATAATAGATAATTGATAAATATAGGTAGTAATATATTTAATATTTTGCTGATAAATTCTCATTTTTTTCAAATTGTAGAAATGTTTTTTGTTTTTAACAGATAAAATCCGAAAATATGGATAAAATATGATGCATCTATCTTATCGATATGTGAATAGTGGCAACATGGCGTAAGTACACTTTTAATAGTGCATTTTAATTACTGTCTAAAATTCAGATAAAAAGAAAAGCCATTTGAAATTTTTGTGTATTTTGTATGAGGAAACAACGATTTCACTCATTCGGTTAGTTTAGTTTTTGGTTAATTTACCGAATCTCGTATGGAATATTTTTGGTGGTGTGTACTCCAGAGTCCACCAAGCTGGTCAACAGCAAGAATGGGCTTCAATAGTCCGGGATTGGAGCCTTCCTAAAAAGTTAGAAGTGTGGGACCCAGATGGATCATGTGTCAAGTTTTTCTGGACAGTGTTTAATTTAATAAATCTGAAATCTATCAAAAACTCGCGGATCAAATTTGACGAGGATAGCAAGAAAAAGGTTAATGGCAAAAATATTTCATCCCAATATACTACCTGCCAACCCCGGGATGATTACCAATAAAATGGGATAAAACTAACAAATATATTGGTTTTTTCTCTATTTTAAATAGAAAGTACCCACACTGTGTGCAAAGCTACACTTGGATTATGTGCATTGAAAAAATAGTCATTTATAGATTATGCTAGTACAGTAGGATTTCAATATGCATTAGAAAATGCTCAGTAGCATGTTTATCTTACGTAAAACGGAATTTCTGTTAATCACACAAGTTGATGCTTTAAAATTTAAATAGAGAAAGCATAGTAGTATTGCTAATGTCTTAACTTTCCGAAATTTATAACAGTTCATTTGCATTGTTTTGAACTATTGTCATTTTTCTTCCCCAATAAAAGAAATTCCCGGATTATCAGTGACCACCGAGATCTACACTCTTTCCCTACACGACGCTCTTCCGATCTTTTCTTTTTAAAGTGGGGAAGAAAAATGACGATAGGTTTCATAACATAATGCAAATGAACTATCATAAATTTCAGGTAGTCAAAACATTAGCAATGCTACTATGTTTTCTAGATCGCCTGCTTAATGTTAGAAAATGTATTATTTTCTAACATTAAGCATTAATTATTTTATTAATGCTTAATGTTAGTTAGCATTAAGCATTATTTTCTAACATTAAGCATTAAGCTTTATGTATTATTTTCTTGTATGTAAATCTTTTCTTTTATCATGTATTCGGATGAAATGTATGATATGTTTATGTTGAACTACAAATCAGTGTATGCGTTGACGCATTGTTTGATTTATTTTAAAATAAATAATAATAATAATAATAATAAAACGATGCTTTTATTGATATATTTAACGCTATAGTAAATTGACTGTTTTGGTGACCAAATGTATCCCATTTATGTTAGTAAATGTGACGACCAGACCTTAATAATTAATAAAAATGATGTAGTATTCCAATATAGAGTATTAAACCATTTTATTATTATAATTTTTTACAAATCCACGTTTTAGAAAATTTAGAATGAAGTGCTCAAAATACTCCAATTTTCGCATTTTCATAATCGTTGAATATTTCTAGGAAGGAGAAAAATAGATTTAAAGGTCATCGAGGGTAAATTGTTTAAAAAAAGCAATATTACGTATATTTTATGCTAAAGAAAACGTTAAGTTATGAAAAAAATAACAAGTACAAATAAAGAAATGAATAAAATTTTATTTTTTGACAAAAACTATAATCAAACAATAAACAAGGGCATAATTACACTATTAATACTAAATAGCGTAAAATCGGGAGAGATGGCGCAGCTAAATATATTCACATTCTGGAGCCAAGATGGCATTATAGTAATGATTATGGTATACAGTAATTGTCATTCATTTGTGTGAACAGCGTGAGCATTGATTTTCTTTATGTAAGTCAATTAAATAATCCATATTGTATTTCAGCATGCTTACAAAATTCACAACTCTTTTTCTATAATAAAAATATAAGATCAGAACAAGAGAATCTTTTAAAGTAGCTGTTATGTTTGTTTTGAAATGTAGTGTTTGAGTAATGTTCTAACACTAAATTAAAACCATGCATTCACTCAGTGAGGAACATGTGCGTGCGCTATCTCATCCAACAGGCACTATTTTTGATTGATTTCCATTATTATTATTTTTATTTTTACTTTCATGACTTAATATTGATGACAGTCCTAAACTTTTCTTCTCAGAGTTACCAGTTTTTAAGCCTTCTTCTTAGTGTGGTACAGAACATCTCAAACTGCCTGTCTGCTTCATTTATGTCTATATTGCCATCCCTTACTGAGTGCATAGCTGAATCCGCAGCTCCTCTGTCCATATGGTTCTGGAGCAGCTTCCTTTGCGCTTGCATTCGATAGCCATCTGTAAAAAAACCTTATTTTATATTTCGAGATAGATGGCTTGTGCCATCTCACCCAACATAGATGAGGTGATTTTTTCTACTTTTTTAAAATTGGTTATTTTGTTACTGTTTTTCATTTTGTTTAGGTAATTTTTGACATTCCTTTTTGCATATGGTTCCATGTAAGCGATTTTGAAAAAGAAAAAATTTTTTTTTATGAATATTAATTATTTTATCAGTAAACAAAAAGAAAAGTGCGCATCTCTCCCGGTCTTACCCTAATAAAATATATTTCCTCATCTTTGAAAAGTTCTATCTCCAGGTGGAAGGTATTTCCTACTTTCTATCACCTGGTCTTTGCTCATTTTTAAATCCATATGCTAAACAGTATATATCAATACAGGAATCTCTTAATTAGTGCGGTTAATAAATCTTCGCAATACACCGCATATATCAAAACCGCCCTAATCAAACTAAAAATCCAATGGGAATAATTATCCTGGAAAATATCAAAATTATAAATATGTATTTTTTTCCTCTCTCAGAACGTATCTATATTGCATTACCTGTACCTTAAATCATTGAGGAATATATATAATATAAAATTTATAGTAAGAATTAAAATTTATTTTTCACAAAAAAAAAAATTATTCCACGTCCATAGACATCTCGTATTGGAGAAGAACTGAAGGCAAGGCTAGCTATATAATATTGCAATGGATTTTATTAGGTAGGTTCCATTCACGCTAAATTTATTAATAAATAAAATTACAAATCAATTAAAAATATAACAATTAAATGACGAAAGTTGTAATATTAACAGAATTAAAAAATAAATTAATTAATTAATTCAATCATGTAGACTCGAGATTCAGTTGCCAGAGGGTTTGAAAAAAAAAATATCGCACTTGTTGAAGCGCACTAATCAAATTTGGCACCGCATATATTAAGGGATGGTCTCAAATTTTTTTGCGCACTAAATCAAGGGATTCCTGTAATCCAAAAAAAAAAACAGAAAAAAAGACTACAAATAGCAAAAAATGTTGTGTTGTTAACAGAAATTCTGTTTTATGTAAGATAAACACGCTGCTGATGATTTTCTCTCTATTCAAATCTCTGATCTTGTTTCAAATAACTTAAAAAGATTATAAGGACCTTTAAATAAATTTAAAGATAAAAGTTCACTTTTTTAATTTTATTAAATATTTATTTATATTTTTTTAAACTATAAACGGGTATGATCCTTGAATCTTTAATTTATTATATTATCATCATTAAATATCAAAATAAAATTAAAGAAAAATTATAAAATTCAAGTATTTTAGAAATCAAATAGATCATGATGTTTATCAGAGTAAAGGCGGGGAATACTGTAAAAGTAATATAGGTCACGAACAGAATTTTGGGCGTTGGCTGCTTGTCTTATCTTTAATTAATTTTCAGGTTAAAACAGATAACCTTTGTCAAAAATTGTTTGCCCCCCAATATATACTATCGTCAAAATCTAGTGTGACAACTATTGCCAAATACAGTAACACAATATAAGGCAGGCATCTTAAAAACTGCCATAACATCTCAGTGCCAATAGGAAAGTTGTCATTCATGATATATGGCAAATATCTCATATCTCATACCGTGAGCGAATATATTTATATATATATTCGCTGATTCGTACATTAAACTCTTGAAGCGAACAATATAAAAAGAAAAATTTAAAATAATATCTTAACTTTTATTACATATTGCTATTTTTTCGAAACCTCTTCAAATATTAGCTAAAGTAACAGTAATTGTTACTTTAGCTAATATTAAAGGCTATGTGTGTACCAGTTCTGTATCGTTGGAGTCTGTTATACTTTATAAAACTATTTACCAACCCTGATACCAATTGTTCTAAATGTTAGAATAATAATGACCACTAGTACGAAATTACTGACATTCGATGGTCATTATAATTAGCAATGATAGCCATAGCTAGTTATAATGATCAATGATGATTTTGAATAATTTAAAATTAATGATCGTTATTGTTCCCAGTTACAATTACTTCATGGGGGGATGAACAGATATTCATATTTAACCTAATTACTTTATTAAATGTTTTCCTGATTTATTTTAAATTTAATTTCACTTTTACTTAAAGGGAACGTTCCCCGATTACGAACAAATAGAATAATTCTGAACAAAAGCACTTTTCTCCTATTTATTGATTATTATCTTTGGCCATTCTTGCAGACAAGCTGATTATGAAAAGGTTAATTTTAAAATAGTTTAATAATTTAAATAGAATAAAGGTTAATTTAAATAGTTAAATAGAATTATTGATTATTATCTTTGGCCATTCTTGCAGACAAGCTGATTATGAAAAGGTTAATTTAAAAATAGTTTTAGCAATGAATAACTCGCCGTAATTTGTATCAGGAAGTAACAATAATTTCTAGAAAATTTATCTTGGAGACTCTTATTTTCCTATAATTTTGTAGATAAAAAGCATGACATATAATCTACGCTTTTATATTATTTAACAGTTTACTTTCTTCGTCCATTATCTAATCGACGAATTATCATAATAATTAATTTAGGCCAAAGTGTATCGAAGTTTTGCTGGCCATCGATACACTTTACTTTCCCTCCTTACGTATATATGTAAAAAATTCCATAAATTCATCATATAGCAAACGTATAAAGTGAAAAAATAACCTAAAAAGCATTGATTTACAATCCAGTCACGAACGTAGGCTATCGGAATATGACACGACTGAATTGTAAATCGATATTTTCTAGGTTACTTATCCCTTTAGAGATTTTTGTGTGATAACTTCATAGTATTTTTTACGTACATTGAACGAGTGGGAAAGTAAAGTGCATATCGATCGTTAGTTTGAACTTGTTCAGTTGATCACGATGATCAAGACCGTATTACTCTTAACATTGACACTATGCGTTATGCCAATTCGAACCATCAATTATCAAAGTAAATCAGTTTTTTAAATTGCATTTGAATAGGTAATATTTTAAATTGTTGATTTTATTTTTTTACAGATAAAACGGAAGAAAGATGTCCTGGAGTTTACGATTGCTTTCCTTCAGATGGAGATGCATTCGATCCTGAACGACTTTTAGGCGAAATGATGTTTCTGTCTACAACAACTCGTTATACTCAATATTATCTCTACAGCAGAGAAAATCCTGATCATCATCAAATTTTAATCGGTGGCGACCATCAAAATATAATGCAATCGACATTTGATCCTGAAATTCCAACAAAAATTATTGTGCATGGTTATAGAAGAAATGCATTCGATGACTGGGCACAGGTAAACTTTTATTTATATATCTAAGAGAAACATTTCATTATTAATGATTATTTTGATGAAAAAATTTCATAACATGTAGAAGAGCTCAAGAAAATTTTCGCTTGTAGTTTTCTACATGTCTGACCTTTTCTTTACACACTTCGATGCATCAGAAAGTATAGCAAATGAAGACTTTTAACTTGCTGAAGGTTTTTTTGAGCTATGGTAAAGTTATGTACCAAAATATTATTTAAATTTTTATAGATGCTGAAAGGGGCATTTTTAAAACATGGAGAATATAACGTAATCAGCGTAGATTGGAGCAAAGCAGCATCAGCTTTCTATCCATACGCAATCGTCAATTCATATAGAACTAGTAAAGAAATAGCACGAATGATCAAGTTTTTAAAGGTACGCTTAAATTTAACATAAATATATTATTCAAAACTCTAAAAATAAACATGTAAAACCAATAAAATTTCTCATAACATACATTACAGGAGGTAACAGGTTCTCCTTTAAGTCAGTTTCACATAATTGGCACGACCTTAGGAGGTCAACTAGTGAGTTATGTGGGTAAACAACTTGAAGGTTTGGGCAGAGTTACAAGTAAGGTGATAACAATTTGATTTATAATTTGATAAAAAGTTTCTTATGCATACAAATTTTTTCAGGTCTAGATCCTGCAGGTCCAGGTTTTCTTAATAATCCACCTCAACACAGAATTGATATTGGAGATGCCTTATTTGTGGATATCATTCATACCAATGCTGAAGAAAGATTTAAAGGTAATTAAATAGGTATTTTAATTGGGTAACACAAGCGTAATAATTATTTTATCATATATATTTCAGGATATGGTTATCCTAATCCAGTTGCTCATGTAGATTTCTATCCCAATGGAGGAATCAATCAGCCTGGTTGTCTTGATGGTATAATCGCTACCTTAACTAAAAGAGATTATGAAAATTGTAAGACGTCTTTCTATTTTTCAATTGCTAATGAGAAAATCGTTCAAATATTTATGTTGTCTTTGCAGTTGCTTTTGCAGCATTCTGCAGTCATAGATGGGCCAATTTTCTTTTTATTGACAGCGTGCTCAATCCAACATGTCCTTTCGTTGCTTATGCCTGTCAGGATTGGGACACCTTTCTAGAAGGGCGATGCGCCGATTGTGGAGAAGACGGACAAAACTGTGCCATTTTAGGATTTCAATCAGATAAATATCTTCCAAGTAGAGAAATCAGGGAACCAAGAAAATATTTCTTAAAGACAAACAGTCAGTGGCCTTATTGCTGTGAGTTGAAACAATTTTTTAACTATATATATCAATGTTTGCAATTATTCGAATCAGGCCATCAAGTTGTACATCATCATGATGGCTTTGTATAAGATTTAAGTTAATCTTAATGATCTGATTCGGATTGCCATGATAAAACTGTACATCATACTGATAATGTATAGATTAATCCAGAAAATTTTAACCAGATCAAGCTGTGTATCATACTGATATAAATTTGATGGATGCTAAACCAAGTCATCAGGGTGATGATGTGCAGTTTGATCTGATTTAGATTTCCATGGATCAAGCACAACTGTACATCATACTGATAATGTATAGATTAATCCAGAAAATTTTAACCAGATCAAGCTATCATACTGATATAAATTTGATGGATGCTAAACCAAGTCATCAGGGTAATGATGTGCAGTTTGATCTGATTTAGATTTCCATGGATCAAGCGCTGTTTATCGCATTGATAATATACCAGTTGTTTCAGGAAAATTCGAACCAAATTAAACTATATGTCATACTGATGATGTGCACTTTGATGAATACTGAACTAAATTATCAGGCTGAATGCAGCTTAATGATCTGATTCGAATTTCCCTTGATCAAACCATATATTATCAGAATGATGTATGGCTTTTCTTGATGATTTTCAAAAATATCAATTTTTTAACAGACTCCAATATTTTTTTCAATAAATTCTATATTGAAAGTTGAATATTCTATATTGAATATTAAACAGTTTTTTCCATTAATCCAAATGATTTAGAAATCCTCTAAAATATGTATCAGATGATTTCTGATATTGAAAATTTCCCAAAAATATCTCTAGTAATCACTAAATGATGGGTAAGTTCAGATATTTAATCATTTAATTTATTTAATAGTATATCATTATCAAGTTATCGTGAAGTTAAGTAGAGAAGGCGAGACACAGTATGGTTCCTTATATTTAACATTACAAGGCCAATATGATTCCGTTTCTTCTCAACTAAGTAAAAAGTGAGCAATCAGTTTTCAAAATTTATGATTTTGATCAACTAAATCATTTATTTGCACTTTTAATCATTAGAATAGAGACTTTCATTCCTGGAGAAACTTATATCTATTTAGTTACCAGTCCTAAAGATATTGGATTAGTAGAAACAGCTAAAATATTTTGGCTCAGATCTGTATATAAAGTGCCAGACACAAAGGAACCTAAACTCTTCGTAGAAGCCATTCAAGTCAAACCTATGACAACACTCGAAAAGTAACTTTGCAAATTTTTTTCGTACTAAAATTTTACTAACTTGTAAATATATGTAAAACTCTATTTAGGGATAGATATCGCCAAATATCAACGTTGTGCGGAAGTGAAGGAGCAGTACCAAATTTAGATGTGGTTTTGTCCAAATGCTCTGAGGAACTCCCTTTAGCATTTAGTGATCCTTTACCAAAACGAGATAAATATTTCGGAGGAAGAATTAAAAATAATCCAAGAGAAGGTATCAGAACACCCAAGAATGGAAATGTTTATGACTATAGATATTTTGTAGAGCATATTACGAAAAATCAAAAATAATTTAATTCACTGTTCTTCTATTTAAATTGGCATTTGTATTATAGTTTTGTTGTATTCATTATTTTTCTATTTAATAAACAACATATTATTATAAAAATTATATGTTCTTTCATATAGATGCACATCGCAAAAAATAAGCTTCGAAAGGTGGGATATTGTTTCGATCGTCTTTTTCAATATTTACAACTCCTTTCGGATATTTTGAAAAAAATTTTAAGGACTTAATGATCGGATGGTAAAAAGACAGCTTGATAAAAAACATGAATCTTGCCTACGTATGAAAAGCTAGTGTTTTGTTAGCACTAGCTTTTCGTGTGTAGGCAAGGTTCATTCCTCTAACTCCATATTTTTTCAAAATGGTTTCTAGATTTGACCTACTAAACATCATATTTTACCTGTATACGTCAGATAATTCCATCAATAACAAGTTTTTTCAGAAGAAAAAACTTGTTATTAATGGAACGCCAGGAACGGATCCCGCTTTTCTAACATTAAGCAATCACTTCAATCTATAGACAACCTTATTGATTTCACTACAGGTGTTGGGCACCTGGTGATGAATGATTTAAAAGTTGCCAGCGCCAGAGACAGTATATTTTACATGTGATACAGTGCCCTAACCAACCAATCCTCAGTATTCCTGTTAATCCATTATGGATGGCGGCCCTGTGATAGTTGCCAAAAATATCTTTGGTTTGATTTGTTGGTATAATTAAACTTAACCGTGATCCGAGTTCTAATCTTTATATAAATCTTTGAAAAGGTAAGACCCAGATTCGATCCTGGATCTCTGAATGGAAAGCTAGTGTATCAATGTAGTCAATCTACGTGTATTCTAACCGGTAAGTACAGGTATCCCTCCTATAACACAGTAGACAGTTCTAAAAAACACGTCGGCCGGATGGCAACAAGCCTGTGGCTTATCACCCTGGAGATCCGGGTTCCAAATCTCCAGTTTTTCAGGAGAGGTCCATGCCCGCCGTTGAATCCCACCATTCAACCATCCGGTTGATCCCATCTTGGGTGTTGGCCAGCCTGTGATGGGCTCTATAAATGGCCGCCACCAGATACAGAATATCCCATGAGGATATGGCGACTTAATCAAACCAACCTAAAAAACACCGTGTTATATAAGAGCTGGAGCCAATACAAAAAAGAAGAGTTACCTTGCAAAACCATTATAACCCTTTAAAGCTAGCCAATCACTATCGAGTACACAAAGTGTCACGACGCGTCGTTTGCCTTCTTACTAAGGGCTGGTTCCCACTAGAGCTACGTTCCGTCCCCGTTATTCGTAATCGACTCGTCAAGTGTTCCCACGATCGTCTAGCCAATGAGTTAAAGCAATAAAAATTCGAGAACGAGCCAATCACAAAAAAGGTTATTAGATGATTTATACAAAATGAATGACCGTGTGTCTTGGAATTATGTCGAGCGTGAATATTATGCGTAAACACTCAAGGAACGGAAATAGTCTCTAACGTGTATGACTGTCAAACTTATAAAAATGTGCTGTCTTAATTCCGATATATATTATAATTTTTTTCCCCCTAATGTATCATTTACAAATTGCTCGTCTTAATTTTAGATAACCGCTAAAACTGATAAATGATCAAACTGGAGCGCACAATACTGTATAGAAATAAATTCTTACATCCAAAGCATTTACAAATTATTTCGAATCAGTCGTTAGTTTAAATTTAATTCTGTTTACAAAAAGCGTGCATTTTTTATAAACTGAATATATTGTTTGCAATTAATATAAATTAACAAAATGTTAACATTTTGGACTGTGAAAAAAATTGCCTTAATTTTTATTAATAATTCTTTATTATTAAATTAATTTATTTAATTTACAGTATTATATAGAAGATCTTTTGAATTTATAGCATTATGGGACAAAAACAAAACTGTATACTAATCATCAAAATATTTCAAAATTTTGCAAAAAAAAATATACAGTATACATAATTAACAAATTTTGAATGTTTTAAAATCCAAAATAGTAAAATAAAATTATTTTTATATTTACAAATACAGTACAGTACTGTATTTGATTTTTCTTTCTTCTCTTTGAACTAGACACTTCTTTCTTTTTATTAGGTTTTATCTTCGCTTTAATCAGTCCATCAAAGCTATCACCTTCACTTTCTTCACTAACATTCATCTCATCCTCTTCACCTAATAAATCTGTCCTGGATTCTTTTCTCTTTGATTTCTTTAATGTGCCTATCGAATACGGATTTGTTATTCCTTCTTTATTATAGGCTCTAGTAAAAGCTGATTTAATCTTAGTGTTCACAGCTGCCATTGGATTATTCTTTTCCAGCCAATGGATTATTTCTATCATACTGTCCAAATCTTGCCTCAATAAGGTAAGCTTCGATAAAACTAGCCTACCCTGTCGCGTCCGGTCTGATTGGTCAATGCAATTCTGTTTTCTCTAGTCTCTGATCTTAATGGTCTGATATATGGTAAATGTTCTTTTTTGTATCTGGTTCTTATAGATTTATGTTCTTTTGAACGATCACGTCGAAACTGACGGATTCCTTGAGAACGGAAACGCCGATATCTAGCCTGATGACCTCCCTCGATGGCGTCTCGACCTTGTCGTGGTGAGTGAGCTTGCATGTTCCAAGGATCCTGAGAGCTATGCCGGCAGTAGCTTTGCTACTGGTAGGGTCTCCCATGCCGGACAGGTCGAAGGTAAGGGGCCAGACTAAGAGACCGCTCTACCCAAACTAAGGTGTAAGGCATCGTGCTGAGAGAGGCACTGGGGTAGTTAAAAATATAGTGTCGTTAACGATCCCTTCAGGGCACCAGGCGAAACCCTGTCGTATGGCCTTCCGCCCGTATTCGGGGATAACCGGGCGGTGACTTTTCGTGTTTCCCCCAGTTTTACTTTTTGGCATGGACGGTCAAAATTTATCTACTAAATCTTTTTCTGAGGAATCTGCTTCCTCGCCTCATCTCGGGGGTGGTGGCCCTGGTACCTCATCTGGGGTGCCGGGGTCACTGATGTGCCTCCGGTTGGTGGGGCGATGGAGCAGGATCTTGGTGTTACTCCTGCCTCCGGGAGGGAATCTAGTCCGCGGAAGATGCGTTTGTCTGGTGCGGCTAGACGAAAGCGGAAGAGGGCTAAGAGGGAAGCTGCTGATGCGGGTCGCTCTCAACTACCGCTAGGTACTTCCCAAATAGCTTCTTTGTCTGGCTCTCCTGCTTACACCCCTGGTGTTAGCAAGAGGACCAGATCTCAACTGTCCACCCCTCTTCTGAGGAGGTGAGACCTTCTAAACGATCCCAGGGCTCTCGACCTGGAACATACGGAAGCTGTAGCTTCTTTTCGATTAGCCATTATCAAGGAGGGTTTTCCGGACTCCAAGATGGTGACTGCTGATGTAGTTCTACCTTATTTTAGATAAGATCCTGAGTGGCGTAGATGAAATTCCTTCTGGAGTGACCTTGCCACTACTTAAAGGTTATACCTTAGACAATGGTGCACTCATTTATACTTGTATAAATGAGTTCACTTGTCAATGACTTACTCGGTTCTTGGATGGGCGTATTCTTGGACACGGGATTCGTTTAAGGGTTATTCCTGTGATGAACTTGCCCAAGCCTGTGAAGATGGCCTATCGCATTGCGGACACACGTACGCAGGACGTGCGCCAACTTTTTTCTCGACTCCAAGTTTTCAATCCGGGGTTCAAGACTGAGCACTGGAGAGTCTTGGGTCGTAGTCGGAACGTTAAGGGACAGCGTTTTATCCTGATGGCTGATCTTGCTCCGGCAAAGACCATCAAGGCAGCCAATTTTAAGGCTTTCTCTGGGGTCGATCAAGGGACCTTTAAAGTACTTTCAGATCCTAATTCCAAGTCTGGGAGACCGATAGCTTCGGTGATTGCTCCTGAAAAAGGACATGAACTGGTCGGGTTCTCTGATAAGGATCGGGCTTCCGGGAGTACCACTGGTCCTTCTGGAAGAACCTGCCCAAGCCTGTGAAGATGGCCTATCGCATTGCGGACACACGTACGCAGGACGTGCGCCAACTTTTTTCTCGACTCCAAGTTTTCAATCCGGGGTTCAAGACTGAGCACTGGAGAGTCTTGGGTCGTAGTCGGAACGTTAAGGGACAGCGTTTTATCCTGATGGCTGATCTTGCTCCGGCAAAGACCATCAAGGCAGCCAACTTTAAGGCTTTCTCTGGGGTCGATCAAGGTACCTTTAAGGTACTTTCGGATCCTAATTCCAAGTCTGGGAGACCGATAGCTTCGGTGATTGCTCCTGAAAAAGGACATGAACTGGTCGGGTTCTCTGATAAGGATCGGGCTTCCGGGAGTACCACTGGTCCTTCTGATACCCAGTCAACGGGGGAGGGCATGGAACTTTGCCCACCCTAGGTACAGTCTATTCCGAAATGGTTTTCACTAAATTACTACTTACCGTTTTTCCGGTTACTATAAAAACTTGATGCGTTAGTTAGTACAGTAATAAGACATATGCTATCAAAGACACAGAAGATACTATTTAATGTTTCCTTGACAACGAGGGAAATCAACTTTAGAAGATGGGATCGAAATTTTTATTAACAAACTTTATTTAATTGTTTCGTGAAAAATACGGCAGTAATTATTTCTAGGAAGTATTGATAAGATATTAAAATGATAACTAGAAGTATTGAAAAATTTAAAGTTTACTGAATTATTAAGTGATCATCAAAAGCAGACGATCCTTCGATTTCTACGCATGCGTTTAGAAGCAGACGATTTCGAGATTTTTGAATCGGTAAGTAATAAATATTTAAAATATATTTTTTAACTAATTATTTAAAATTTAATGAATAATTTGATTAGATTTCTTTTTATCTAATGAAACTAAAGGCTTTTAAATTTAGTAAAAATGCGTAGTCATCTGTGTAAATTAATAAAACTAAAGAAATATAATCATGGTTTCGGGTTAGTTAACTGCCATATTTAATTAGATAGCATATTTTAAATAATTTTCACAAATCTATATCATAATAATAATAATATATCTGATATCTGATAATATAGTTCTAACAGAATTTAAATTTTGCTAGAAAAGGTGTTTCTTCTCTTTAACATTCCGAATATATTCTGTAAAAATAATGCCACGTCCTGTAAATAAAGAAATCAGGAAATTAATTGTTTTGCATAGACGAAACGGAATGAGAATAAAAGATATAGCAAATATTTTCGATATAAGTTGCCGAACAGTAATAAATATTTGTAAAAATGAAACTGAGAGAGGAACCGTCTCTCCGAAAAAGTCCTCAGGTCGTCCACGGAGCACATCTAGCAATGAAGATCAGCAATTATGCTCCATGAGTGAAACAAATCCATTTTTATCAGCTAAAGCTATAAGAAAAGAAATGGACCTAGCTATATCTGTTCCAACTGTCAGGAGTCGGTAAGTAAAATATTAAATATATATATAAATATGCACAATGAATAATGATTAAATTATAATTTTAGGTTGCGTGAATTTGGACTTCCAGGAAGAAGAAGTGCTCAGAAACAATCTCTCTCATTGCAAAATATGATAGATCGTTTGGGTTTTGCTTACCAATATCAACATTTAAACAATTCGGATTGGCAGTCAACAATATTTTCGGATGAAAAATGTTTCACTATAGACAATTTTGGCGAAGTATGGGTTCACAGACCTATAGGGAAAAGACATGATAGCCCATATGTCGTGTCTAAGCGCAAAAGTGGACGATTTTCCGTAGGTAAAATGATTTTTTAAATTAAACGAGCTAGTAATTAAAATATCTAAATTTCAATTAAATCAATAGCAAATTAAATACTTCGGTGGTAGCTACTTAATCGTAAACAATTGCAAATTAAATTTTAATTATTTAATAATAGCAATCATTAATTCTATCAATTATCAATATATTTCACAACATATTACTGAAAAATATTAATAAATGTCGTTTGTTTATTATAAATGCATTATGCTGATATCTCTAAATTCTGTAAATTATTCGATAGTGATAGATAAAAAGAGTTATCACCAAACTAACACTAGTAGCACGATCACAATACTTCAGTCATAGTAACTTCGCTATGGATGAAGTAAAAAGTTTTTCTATGATAAATATTATTTATAATAAACAGAAACCAAATACTGTTTTATTTTCTTTACTTTTTTAGGTGTATGGGGATGGATAACTGCGACTGGTCCGGGAGAATTAATACGAATCGACGGATATTTGACGTCATCTCAATACGTTGATATTCTTGAAAATTCGTTACTACCTTCAGTTCAAGCCTTATTTGGATCAGTTATAGTTCCATTTGTTCACGACAAATCACCCGTCCATATGTCTAATTTAACTACTAATTGGTTACGTAGTCACCCAAATCTCGATGTGTTGAATTGGCCATCACGAGGAGCAGACATAAACCCTATCGAAAATCTATGGGCCGATTTAGTTGCTACGCATGAAATTCATAATGCCAATACAGCAGATGAGTTATGGGAAAATCTTTATAATACTTGGAACAATTTGCGTTATAGTAACAAATGCGAAATTTTAGTCAATAGTATCCCAAATAGATTAAAATGCATAATAGAAAATGGTGGATTTTGGTCAAAATATTGAATTTAATATCAATAATAAATTGTGAAGCTCATATGCACAGTACCGCTTCTTCCAAATTTGATATCTACACAAAAAATTTTTAACATGCCACTTATTATAACAGTGTTCTAAGAAGTAATTACTAATTTATTGATAAAATAGAATTTTTTGTAAAATAAAAAATTTTAAACTTTTCAATATAATAAACATTTTATGTTTGAGTTTCATGATTCCTACAGCTATCTTTATAGTACAGATTTAAATACATTAAGGCTAAATGATTTGAATGAATACATTTAAATTATTTAGCCTTAATATGTATATAATATATGCACACTATATATTGTAAATGTTTTTAATTTTAAATAATGTTATTCTGAATCATATTAATGATAAAACTGTGGACAATTTTCTAAAATGAATTTTGTTTTAATAAATTTTACCCAGAAATTCCTACACATAAATTATTAATTGCATTTGTATTTGGAGTAACATTAATTATTAATAATCATACATAAAATTTTTATATTTAATTAAAACAATCTTTGTGTTTCGGTATCACAACTACAATTAAATAATAATTTAACGACGTTAAATCACATTTTTGTAACTCAATGTAATTTTTATCACATTAACCCTAATTGCAATCGGGTGAAGTTAAACTTTCAAAGCTGAAGCAAACATTTTCTAGGCATATGGTGTAAATTTTTCTGAATTAAATGAACTATTACGTTCACCATTTGAATTTTTATTTCCAGTTCAGGTAATTTTAGAATATATTATCAGAACTACAACTTCCAATAAAAACTATACATTATTTTATTAAGACAGATTCGTATATTATTTTAACTAACTAGTAAGATAATTTTTTAAATCATTCTCAAAAGAACTTTTATACAGATCTGCATTTTTGATTAGTGAAGAATATTGCTTTTAAAAATTATTTTTTGATAAAAATGGTATTAAGAATTTTCTAAATGTTACAACTTCTATAAATTATCAAAATAAAATGCAAATACTGTATTATAACCCGATATTTGAAAATTTTCCTTTCAGCTACTTTTCTTCAGTTTATTTTTGGCGCCTTAAATCTGAAAAGTTACTCCTTAGTGCTCACTGAGTGGAAAGGGGGATAAAAATAAAAATAAAAAACGTAAAATTTTTTATTTTTTTTGTCATCATCATTTTAACAATTTAATTATGAATGATAGAAATTAAGTACAGAAATTAATTTAAATTTAAATAATTACAGTACAACTTTCACATTCACACCTATAATTGGGCTTATGGTCGGTCCCTTTGATCTTTTGACAGACGATCTCAGCGTATTGCCTCGACTTCGAAATATCGCAAAATCGTTTTGACGGCGAGATTAGTTACCATAGATCGTTGCTTGTTACTCACACAGACAAAGAGCAAACGACCATTCTCTATATAAACGGTATTCAAAACTATCGCCACCATCTTTCCTAGCATCTTTCCCTAAGAATTATGGGATTGGATTTCTTCGTCGGATCCTAACGGTGAAAATGTTTTTATAGTTTAAAAAATATATATTTTCTTTTAACTATCAACTATCGATTGCTAAATATATCGTAAAAATATTTGATATTTATTTGAGATAAATAATAAATTTATGCTTTCTATATTTCTTAGTTTTAAACCTTCAAAATGAATTAATCATGTCATGAAAATTACAAATTTAATTAAGCTGTCCCTCGCAAAACTCGCTTTATCCATTTCTTCAGAAAATGAATTAATCCTTTCTAAAATTCAATGCTCATCACATGGAATTCCAGTAATTATAATCCATCTTCGAAAGGTTACCGGTCTGTTACCGCAATAGGTGAAAACCATTTCGGAATAGACTGTACAAGCTTTTTTTTTTAATAATATAAAAATTAGAAATATAACAAAGAGGGCGCTACCGTTGTTGAAATTTAATTGCTAAATGAACTGATTACCGTTGCTGAATGAAACATCTGTATAAAACGTAATATCCCATCAAAAACATTTCCTGTAAAAAAAAAATAAGCCAAGTACAGTATTACCGAAACAGGATATTTTTGAAAATTTAGATGCGATTATTTTGGTTGATGTTATCATATTTTCTTAAATCATCAAGAAAATAACATCATCAACCAAAATAACCGCATCTAAATTTTCATAAATATTCTGTTTCGGTAATACTGTACTTGGCTTATTTTTTTTACATATGAGATGTTTTTGATGGGGTATCATTTATTTTTTAGATGATAGTTATTTAATTAGAAGGACATTTATATCGAATTGAATTATTGTGGCATTAAAACATAATTTCACCCAGAAATTATGTTTTAACTGAAGTCAATGCTTACTAAACATACCTACTTCCTAAATTTCATCGATATCGGTTGAACGAGACAAGAAGTAAAAGAGTTAGTGATAAACAGGCTTCCTACTTTATTCATTTTGGTCTGTTGGATTTGGTTTGGTTTGATTCAGTGGTACAAGGGCCTCCTGGGCCAAACACAGTAAAATTTCAAAAATGTATTTGAAATAAAATCACATAAAAACAAGCAAAGTGACAAATAAAGAAAAAAAACCAACAACATAAAAATGGTGTAAACTTCCTACTTTATTCATTTTGGTCTGTTGGATTTGGTTTGGTTTGATTCAGTGGTACAAGGGGATTCCTGGGCCAAACACAGAGTAAAATTTCAAAAATATATTTGAAAGTATTTGTAAAAACAAGCAAAGTGACAAATAAAGAAAAAACCAACAACATAAAAATGGTGTGGTAACATCTGAATTAACATCTGAATTAATGGTAACATCTGAACATGTCAATGGTAACATCTGAATTAATGGTAACATCCAGAATGTGACCTTCCTGAACAAAATCTGAAGATGCAGGATCCAAATTCCTCGTTTGAAGCAAATATTTTACTATGCCCATTCATCCAGCCAACAAAACCAATGGATGAATCCAGATGTGGAATCTAGAATCAAATCTAAGTGATTCAAGTGTACATGCTTCATATAATCCTTCAATTAAAAAATATTGGGATACAATTAACATTTCAACGTGTCATTCTAATCATTGATTTATATTAAATATGTGAATGGACCAAAAACATTTTTACACTTATAGAATTACTATTATTATTATTAAATCTACATTTTATTGAAATATTGTAACTAAATTTAAGAGAATAAAAGTAAAAAAAAAATTGTATTTCAGTTCAACATTTTAGAAATAGCCAAAATAAATCAAATAGAACAAGAATTATTTTCTAAATGCAATATGAAATAAATTAATGAAAGTAATTGTTTCCAGAACTAAAATAACAATGTTCCAACAGAATTTTAATGGATTATACAACTCCTATTTAAAATGCAAAAATGTCAACTATACAAAATAAAATAAAAATTCAAAACTAATTATTAATTCAACTTACACTAATGATTTATGCAAAAATTTTGTAATAAAGTGCATTGATATAGCAGAAAAATATTAATAGGACAGATTTTTCAGTGAACCTTAACATAATCTTAACTACTTATAGCAGATTCCCTCTTATAAGGTTTTGCTTTAACTGGCCATATTTTCATCAAATTATGAGCAGAAATAAAAATGAAAAATAAATCATTCAAAAAGAAAGAAATCTTAAAACTGCATAACAAACAGTTAATATAATCCATTTGCCATTTATACAATATTTATGAAAAAATGGCATGATTTTCCTTCGGAAAACAAATTTATATCAAAAAGAAAAAACAAAAATTACCAATATTTATTTTTTTATTTAATTTACAATTTATAAATGGCATTGTTTTATGTGTTTTCAGATTAGCAGGCCATTTGTTTATCTGGTTGGAAATCCAGTTCTATAGGGACTGGTTAATCGGGAGTCTACTGTATTTACTTATAAGATTTGAACAGGCATCATAACAAATATTATATAAATTACAATAATATATGGGAAAAAAATCAAGCAAAAATGTAATATAAGCTAATTAAATTATTAATGGCTTAATAAAAGTGAAAATATTACATAATGGAATCAATAAAAACATTTCATTAAGTTTATATATATTTTTTTATTTAATATCTTATAAGTATATAGTATTATCACTGAAATTTAATAATACTTATTTAGCACCATAAAAGTAAAATTAATGTATTAAATCATTTAGTAATTAATGTATCATAAGAAAAATTACTATGCAACTTTAATTTTTTGTGCAAAATTGAGCTCAATCAATCATTCAATCATATATAATATCCAATCAATTGGATAACAAACTTATTCTATATCAGTTTTATGCAATCAATTGAACACACAATTTATCATTAGATTTTTAATTTTTTCATATAAAATCTGAAGTTTTATGTTATAATTTTTTACAAAAATTATTATGTTAAAGTCACTAACTGAATCATAGCAGATTTAATTATGATATAAACATACTAAGAAATAAAATTTATAGTAAGTAGAAATCTTTGCATAGGGAAAACTGATGTCATCGAATTTTTAATTTATTAAAATTTTCCAAATTTTCTATTTATTATAACACTATCAGGTAATATAAATACTTATTTTATTCAAACAAATACAGAAAAAAAATTATAATTTTTCGAGATTTTCAATAATTATTCATATTAGTGCTTACATTTAAGAATCAAGTTTAAATATTAGGAGAAAATTAATTTATTTATCTATTATGAAAATGATTGAATTTGATATTTTTGTGTTTGTACAAATATCTAATAAGTTATTTATAATGAGAATAAATGCTAATTCTGGATTTCGAAAATAAAATGAGGCAGATGCTTTAATTTTTCTATAATCGATCATAACACATCTGCCTCTGAATTATGGTCATTCTATGTCTTCGGGTCTAACTGGATGAGATAATGGTATAACCGATTTCTTATTAACATCACGTGACAATGCTTTTCTCATATCTGTAAATAGAATATATTAAACTGAATAATATAATTAAATTCTTCAAAATGTTCATATTTTAAAGAATTATATTATTCTAGTAATATAATAAACTAAACCTTTACTAAAAATAATATGCCTATATTTAAGGATGACTTGAAACAACAAATATTAAATAAAAATATGAGAAATATAATAAATTCAGTTAATATCATTGATTAAAGGCATTCAATTAAAAATTCACCTTTCATAGAATACACTATTTATATTAATAATAAATTTTTGATATACAGATAGTTCTTGGTTTAAGAGTTCTCACTTAATGAGTTCCTGGCTTTGCGAGTTTTTTAATATGAAAGTGTCAAAATATTTGAGAATCTGAACATTATTTGATATTAGATATTCATAAAAATGCCACTCGCATACATAACTATACAATACAGTACGACTTTTTAGTATCAAAAATTTTATCATCTGCTGTAAAATTTAAAAAATGACAGTTGATTATTATCGACATTTATATGACACAAATAATTTCTTTAATATTATAATTTGTTTAATTTTAAATCCATGTTTTGATTTCTTTAGATAAATAAATCATTTTATAATCTTGAAATACAGTTTTTATTGGCTTTTACTTAGTATTATTGCGGTCAAATTACATTGCTGAGAACAAACCCTGAGTTTAACATTATGTCTTTAGGAAACTGACTCTTTGTTTACAAATTCTTACTTTACAAGGAAACTCTAGGAACAAATTAACTCATAAAGTTGGGAACTACCTGTGTTTATATCATATAGCTACCAATTCCGAGAAATTGGAGTGCTCCTAAATTCAAATTTCAGCTGATAGCAATATCCTTTTTATCAGCAGTTAGAGTTTATCTGATTTTTTTTAAGCTATACTGTATATCATCTGAGATTAAGAATGGAATTATTTTAAGTTCAAATATTATTCTATATTTAATAATTTATCCATGAACTGAATAAAATTACGAAGCAAATCATCTGACTAGGTGAATTTCATCTTATAAAAGATATGGAATTAAATCCTGAAAAAGATTCATACTGAATGTCATAACTCAAGCTTTTAATCTGATAAACAATGCAGACTGTCTTTAATGTGGAATGGACAGATTTCATGACAATTCACAACAACAATTCTTAATGCTATAAAAGAAGCATATCAAAAATTGTTAATTTTCCATAAAAACATTTTTGAAAAGCAACCTTTATCTTCCATTACACTGAAGAATTTATGAAATCCAAAGAAACTTTCAAAAAATCACATCTATCTTCAGTTGATACAAATAACACACACATCAGATACTTTAGAAACATTTCTTAAAATATTCAGTCTAAATAATATTAATAATAAAATTTATCTCTAAAAATTAAAATTTTATACAATCAATGAATATAATCTCTACAAGAAAATAAGTACTGTCAGCAAAAATGATAATTCTTATTTTCCTGTAGGGATAATTTATTTGAGATATATGCATCATTTGCTGAGTTATCACTTATGCAGCAATTTTATTTTTTAGGAATGAAACTACTGCATAAAGCTAAATCAACTTATTCATATAATAAACACATAATACTGTCATTTTGTAATATATTTAGCATCTCCTTATCAAGATCTTAAGATGACTTTAATGATATTGCAAATATTTCTAGTTTTTTGCTATTAAGGTTTTTGTAATTTGGTGACACAAGTCATTCCTTAAATATAGCTCTATAATGAAGTTTATTACATATATATTCTACATTAAACCAATGAATGGGATAATTTATTTGAGATATATGCATCATTTGCTGAGTTATCACTTATGCAGCAATTTTTTTTTAGGAATGAACTACTGCATAAAGCACCTTGAGTGAATTGCTTTTTCTAATTTTTTGTTCAACATCATTGGTTTCTCTTCCAAATTTCCCATGCTCTCTTCTTGACAAGTTAAGTAGGTAATTCACAATCACGTTTTGAATTACCTACTTAACATTTTAATAATAATTTAATTTAAATTAATGCAAATTTTATGTTGACTTCATAAGAAGGAAAAGAAGTAAACAAACCAACCAAGTTGCCAACGCGTGTCACACTTACAGATCAATTAGGTATAATCCCTGATTAGATGTGAATGTAACTCTGTTAGTGAACCTACGCCTACATGTTTTTCCATATTGCCAATTATCAAATTCTTTGATAAATAACTCTCGTACAGTCTTTGGGATCATATTTTAATTATATTTTATAATTTTTTCTATCTGTGCGTTAGTTCCTGGCACAGATTTGTTGATACAGATGGGAAATTTCGCTTATTCAAAGATGCTGCCACTATTGGCAGTATCTGGCGTTACTCATTTCACTTTTGTTGTAGATAGTGGAAGTCTTACCATGGGCGTTACTCATTTCACTTTTGTTGTAGATAATGAAAGGTCGGTTATTATTGTTTCTAACTTGTAGATAGTGGAAGATCGGTTATTATTGTTTCTACGAATCTTATGGTATTTTATTACAAAAAAACTTTTATAATTAAAACTTTCAATAGATTAAACCATCAGTTTTATTAATAGTTGAGTTCATTTCAAATACTCTCCATAGAGGCGCTTCATTCCTTTCTTGTATACAGTAGAGTCTATGAGAGTGTTCTATCTGTCTCAACTAATCTGTAGTTCTCGGGGAATACAAAAAGTATGAAAATCTTACAATTTCCCGGAAAGAAACCCTAGCCAGCATTATTACCAACTGTTAGACTATATAAAAGATACGTAGATGACATTATAATTATAAAAGAGAGCTCTCAGGATCAATAGGATTTAGAAAAGCTGTTTGATGATAAAACTTTAGGATTAGTGCTAAAAAGACTAGACAAAATAGTATGGAAATAAATTATTTGGACATTAAAGTAGAAATAGTTGGGGGCAAATACCAAACTAAGATTTACAGAAAAGATACCTACGTACCAAGATTTATAGAGAAATCATCTAAAGATCCCTGGCACATAAAAATTGCTGTGTTTAAAGCCTTGCTAAGAAGAATAACTACACATTATAGCACTAGAGAAAATATTGATGAAGAATTAAACTGTATTGTTAATCAGGCAGAAATTCATGGATATAAATGAAGCACTATAATGAAAATATGGAATGAGATCCAGAAGAAAAGCAAAATAAAGATAAAAGAATGTAAAGAAAACAATCTAGACCTTAATGGGATCCCTTATCCTGTTGAAATCAATCTAGTATTTTTAAAATTTAGAAGAAAAATTGAAAAAGCAGCTAAAAAAGAATATAACTCAGAAGAAACAATACATTATTCAACATGTTAAGAAACGATAAGAACCATCGACAACAACTAAAAAAAAGCAGCTAAAACTAATTTATCAAGTCCCTATAAAAAACAACAACATGGGCAGGGACAAAGTATATATTGGGTGTACTGCTAGATCAATACAAAAAAGAATAAAAGAACATAAAGTAGACGTGGATAAAGGGCATCAGAGTACTGCGGTTGCACAAAGGATTTTAAACTCTGATGCCCGGCCTATATGGAGCGACGTAAAATTACTAAAGATGACACAAGACCCGATAAGGGCAAAATTTTGCAGAGGCTTTTGAAATTTTTAAGAATAAAAGGGCAGAAAATACTGTAATACCATAAATACTGTAGAACCAAATTTAGTAAGCTCCGCATGAGCCTGGTGTAACAAAGCAATACAAAAAAGAATAAAAGAACATAAAGCAGACGTGGATAAAGGGCATCAGAGTACTGCGGTCGCACAAAGGATTTTAAACTTTGATGCCTGGCCTATATGGAGTGACATAAAATTACTAAAGATGACACAAGACCCGATAAGGGCAAAATTTGCAGAGTCTTTTGAAATTTTTAAGAATAAAAGGGCAGAAAATACTGTAATACCATAAATACTGTAGAACCAAATTTAGTAAGCTCCGCATGAGCCTGGTGTAACAAAGTAATACGAAAAAAACGGAAGAACTGATTTACCCCTAACAGCTTAATGCGTCAAATGGTCATATATGTTATCTTTAGATAAAATTATTTATTATTGGAATTTTATTTTATATTTTTATAGTTATAATGTATTTAAAAACTTCGTTTCGCACACGAATTTTAAACTGTTAATATTTTGCTGTTGTCTTTGAATTTTATTCGTTTTGAAATGTATTTAAAAACTTCGTTTCGCACACGAATTTTAAACTGTTAATATTTTGCTGTTGTCTTTGTTTGAATTTTATTCGTTTTGAAATATATTCTAAAACTGTATTTTAACATACATATTGGTTTTATGTTTTGCTGAAGAGGACCCAGAGGGTCAAAAGCACTACAATAAATTTATTTTTAGTTAAAAAGAAAAATCTGAAGTCTGTATTTATCGACTATCCTGCTCTTTGCATTCGTTTTTGATACATACAATATAAATAAATCACATAATTTGAACTTTGAAATGTTGTAAACTAACGTATTTGTTTTATAATTTGCAAATACAGTATATATTTATGTTCTGTACCACAAAAAAAGCAGTTCCTAAAAGAATTAAAAATGTCTACTTTCTGAAAGTGTCATTTATTTTAGAATTTGGAATCCATTAGTTTTATATGTCCAATTTTAATGTTTAATTAACAAGCATAAATGTCATGATGATGTCATGTTGCTATGATGATAATGATATCGTGGCATGATAATTTATTAGTGTTTTGTGACATCAATGATTGTTATATCATAATGATATCACATCAGGAATATAATATCATTATAATAGATATTGATGATGGCACTGCATTAAGAAATCAAGTAAATCTTATGTTACCTCTATATTACTAACACTTAGCACCATCTATTGGCAATAATATACATACTAAAATTGTGATAAAAATGAAATTCTATCCTGTAGGCTTAATCAGTCTAGGAATAAAGGATGTAGTATTGAGTTTCCTTTAATGCCATAACATCCTACTGAATTTCATGAAAATCTGATAATTATTTCAAAAGTTATTAATGGGGGGACAGACATGAGCTTGATCTTATAAGCCTCCATTTCCTTTGGAAAGTAGATTAAAAATCATGGAAACATTATATATAAAGTTAAATATAAAGAAGTTGAATGTATTTGAATTAGGGATATCTATATTATGTTAATCTTTACAAAGTCTTTATAAATTTTGAATGTAAAAGGTATACTCAGTTCACTCATCCATGTCTTGTTGATGTAAATATCTCACATATAAAGATTAACAATTATTATTAAGATGTTAAAAACAATAAACTAGATTTATTAAATAATGAGTGAAGCTCTGAGAAACTAGTACAAAAGTTGTACAGTGGATCTTATAATATGAAAATGCAAGGCTTTTTTTGTAGAATTGTACTTGGAGCATAATAAAAGATGGATTAGATTTGGATACACTAAATGATTATTTCTTTAAAATTCTTCACCAAGTTAATTTATTATTATTATATTTGTTGTGTTTAAAGCTATAGAAAAGAATTGAAATTGGGAATAAATTATGGAATTTTGCTATAGGTAATCATTCTCTAATTGTGCAAAATTCTTCACCAAGTTAATTTATTATTATTATATTTGTTGTGTTTAAAGCTATAGAAATGAATTGAAATTGGGAATAAATTATGGAATTTTGCTATAGGTAATCCTTCTCTAATTGTGAATAATTGAGTTATGAAATTTCAAACCTAAGAATATGGGGTGGGGATTTTATATTTTTGAAAAATTCCAAAGTTGTATGAAAGTTTTTTAAAGTTAAGATAACAAAATGATTTAGCAGAAAATGTTCTGTAAATATAACATTTAATGTTATATTTACAGAATATAAGTTTTTTATATAACATTTCATGTATTAGTACAGTATTAAAATACTGTACTAATACATGTGTTTTTGTCAAAAAATAATTGGACGTTTATTTTAAAAGCTCAAATATAAGCTGTTTTCTAATTCAATTCATAACACAAATTATATTATATAGAATGTGTGTCTAATATGTACAGAAGTAAACTTTAACTTATGAATTTTTTTGAGGAAATATATTGAGATTATAACTAGAAAACTATTTTCTATAGCAGCGGTCGGCAATTGGTGTCTGCGGACCACTGATAGTCCATGGCGTAATTTTAATGGTCCGCAAAGAAATTCAGATATCATTAAAATTCGCTAAACTCATTTAATAAAATAATAAAATTTAATAAATAAGTATATATGTATATCATATGCAATGCTCGTAAATAATTCGTACCTTTAAAAATTATGTTAGTGGTCCGCAATATCTAAAAGGTTGCCGACCGCTGTTCTATAGAAAGTGAAAATAATTTGTTTTAGTTTCCATCACATGCTGTTACAATAGATGGTCAATGCTCGTAAATAATTCGTACCTTTAAAAATTATGTTAGTGGTCCGCAATATCTAAAAGGTTGCCGACCGCTGTTCTATAGAAAGTGAAAATAATTTGTTTTAGTTTCCATCACATGCTGTTGCAATAGATGTGGTACATTTTATTTATCACTCTGTTATATGATTCAGAATAGATTTAATATAATAATAATTTTTTTTATTAATTAATTAATTTTTTTATTTGTGAAATTTCTGTAAAAAGTAAAATAGTCATATTTTTCTTCTTAAGAAAATTACTGTATATGATCTAGTAATATTTTATCTAAAATATTGAGGCTGTTTTAATAATTATACTTTCATTTATCATTTTAAGTTCGTGCAAATGAGGGAGATGCACATCCATTAGGTGCTTTGCCAGTTGGAACAAAGGTCCATAATATTGAGAAATATCCAGGAAAAGGTGGAAATTACTGTAAGTCAGCAGGAGCATCAGCAGAAATATTGAAAAAAGTAGATGACCAAGTTATAATTCGATTACCTTCAAAAGAACAAGTATCACTTAAACAAGAATGTATAGCTGTTGTAGGTCAAGTATCTAACATAGATCATGGAAAAATACCTATTGGTTCTGCTCAACGTCTTCGTTGGCTAGGAAAAAGACAACGATCTGGCCAATGGCATCGTAAAGATGGTTACTGTGGAAGAAAAATACATCCACCGAAGCCACTTAAAGTTATTTCAGAGCCAGTTACCAAAAATCCTGAACCATATCAATTGGTTATATAAGATTCAAAATAAATTAATAATATTTTAAAACTGATGTATCTAATTATTTCATAATATGGTATATGACAGTTATAATTTTTATTTTAAATCTTATAAACTTTATTAGTTTTCTAAGCTGTACTTTGTATAGCATATATTTAATAACAATAAGTAGTATGATATGAAATAGGAATAAAAAGTGATCTAAAGAAAATTGATTGTACATCAATTACTTTAAGAAGGTATGAGTTTCAGTAAAAAATAATTTCATTTGAGAGCAGTATATGAAAAATTGCTAAATGTATACATATAAAATAATAATTCTTTTAAATTAGCTTTCAGGATTTAAAAATTTAATAATAATTATAAGATGAACAAAGCCACATTTCTAATAAAAAAAAAAAAAATCCCAAAATAAATATTTGTTGTAATACAAATATTTTTATAAAATTTCTGTTATATTTAAATAAATATGAATGAATAACATAATTCTTTTTCTGGATTATGTTTTATTTTTGCCAGTTATTTCATCAAGGAAAAACTTAAATTACAGTAATTTAATTTGATGATGATCTATTTTTATTTTAATGTTGCAATGAATTATAGCAATCATACATGGCAAAGATATTAGATAAAAAAGACTTAGATTTCAAATCGATTTTATTTACATTTGTATTATATATACTGTATTTATCTCATCAAAAATATCTAATATGTGAAAAATAAGTACAATATTAAGAAATTAGGGATTTTTATTACAATTTAGATGCAGCTACTTTTCTTGATAAAACTGGCCATAAGAACGTTCTGGCATATGCCAGAAGGGCCGATGCCGTCGTAACAATATGGACCAGCAGTCCACGAACGTTATATTGGGGTGCAGTGCATGAATTTTTTATATCACGCACTGTACTCTCAATATAATGTATATTTGTTTCAGATTATTCTTCATTCATTTTTATTCAAATTTATCAATATTTTAGTATTTGCCCACACAGACACTTACTTTAGGTAATTACAGGTAGGCCTCGATTAGTGCGAGTTCGAATAATGCGATATTAGATTAGTGTGACTTATAAAAATTATACCTTTTTTCACATAGTGCGAGCAAATATTCGATTAATGCGAGTAGTAAACATTGACCAGTCTTACTAAACAAAGGTCCGTCCCCCTTTTATGATATCAGTTAACAAATTAATTTAATTTTCGGTTAGTAAAACCGGACGAGGAGCAGTCCAAGAACAGTCGAGTCTTACTAACAAAGCTCCTTTTATGATGTCAATTAGCAAATTACCTTAAATTTTCGATTAGTAAAACCGGACGAGGAGCAGTCCAAGAACAGTCAATTTTCGGTTAGTAAAACCGAACGAGGAGCAGTCCAAGAACGGTCACAAGTTTTTGGTTAGTAAAACCGGACGAGGAGCAGTCCAAGAACAGTCACTTTGCTTTGAAGGGGTGAAACTTTCGGTTAATAAAACCGGACGAGGAGCAGTCCAAGAACGGTCACACTTCGGTTAGTAAAACCGGACGAGGAGCAGTCCAAGAACGGTCACACTATTGCTCCGCCTCCTTTTATGATGTCAATTAACAAATTACCCTTAATTTTCGAGTAAAACCGGACGAGGAGCAGTCCAAAAACAGTCACTTGGCTTTGAAGAGGTGAAACACACAGAAAGATGGGCTGTTTGGCCGTTAGCTATTTAACATTACTATTATTCAGCTTTGTTATCTTAAAGATTTTTGATTAATAAAAAATTTTATTTTTATTTTGGTTTCGATGATGGTATGAGACGCAATTCCTGCGACGATTTGGCAGTTGGTTTGATGATGGTATGAGATGCAATTCCTGGTAGGTTATTAATTTTTGGTGTGATGATGGTTTGAGACGCAATCCTGGTAGTCTATTAATTTAGGCTCTTTTGGTTTCGATTTGGCAGTTGGTTTGATGATGGTATGAGATAAAATTCCTGGTAAATTATTAATTTAGATGATGAACACCGATGTAAAATATGAAAATAAATATTTTTTAAACAGTTAGTATTGTGGTTATTCATTCGTGGGGTTGGCTAATGGCCGGAATCTCACAAAGCAAGAACCAGTTCCATATTTTACATATAGTTAATACTTCGAATAGTGCGAGAAATTCGTGGGACCCATTATTCACACTAATCGAGGCCTACCTGTACTTTGTCATTAAAATTTGTTTTGTAAAAAATACTATGTATTTAACTTATTTAATATATATTATAGATCGCAAGGATATTAAGATATAAAAATAACATAAAGACAGGAGTATTATAAAAAAATTAAATAATTTTTTAAAATGCTCCTGTATTTATTTATTTTTTCCTATATCTTACGGCGAATTGTCGTTGCGACGATATATCCGTGTGGGGAATTGTCCTAATACCAAATCTAACTATTGGGCCGCTGTCAGGCTATGATAATTTAAAGCAAAATTTATAATGAGATTAGGATTTAATTTTCTAAAAGACACAAAGATTTGAAGCGAACGTAAATAGTAATGGAACACATCTGGTCCAGGAATTTGAACATGCACAGAAAAATTAAATAAATAGAAAATTAATTAATATAAAATATAATCATGATTATTATTTCATTTTGATTTAATAAATTTTTAATACAAGTTTTTTTGATTCCTCTACCAAAAATTAAAGGTAAACTATAGGAAGGAAATCACAGCCCCATTTTTTGATGACAGGATTATTATATAAATTAGCTATTGGCCACTATATGCTCAAATGCATCAAAAAAGAAACTTTTTCTTAACTGTCAAATTTGAGATTTTTCTGTTAAACCTTTGTATGCAAGCATAGCCTGTCATGCATAATAAAAACGAAAATACAATAAAGAAAATGTGAACTGGTTCTTAAAATTACTTTGGTCCAGCAAGGACCAAAGTAATTTTAAGAACCAGTTCACGTAATTATAATTATTATCTTAAAAATAATTATAAATTTCTAAAATAAATGAATTATTATTTAAATGCAACATTTATGTAACTTCAGCACGTCGAATGCAAACTGAACCCTTGGGTCCAAGAACAGTCAACATTTTTCAATCATAACAGAGGAAATTGAAGTCAAATAACAAAAAGAATTGTACAAACACTAACGGAAGTAAACTATGATAATTTAAAGCAAAATTTATAATGAGATTAGGATTTAATTTTCTAAAAGACACAATTAAAGATTTGAAGCGAATGTAAATAGTAATGGAACACATCTAGTCCAGGAATTTGAACATGCACAAAAACATGGACTTCACACATTTATTCCTTTATTATATATATGATGGTCTCAGATGCACTATTTTTTGATGATGCAAACTTTAACTAGTGGTAGATATTTAATTTCAGTATTATCCTAGTTGATTTTATTGTTTTGTTATTAAGTTTTTACTGCAGTATGTGGAAGTATATTTGTTGTATCAGATATTCAGTTTATATTGTGTAATTCTTTAAGTTGCCATTTTATAATTCCAATAAGATGTCAATAATTAAAATAATGATAAGATATACAATAATAAGATGTCAACAAGTTGCCATTTTATAATTCCAATAAGATGTCAATAATTAAAATAATAATAAGATATACGATAATAAGATGTCAACAAGTTGTTATTAGAATTGAACAACTTTAAAGACAACTTATTGAAATCTTATATTAGGAATACAAGACAACAACTTAAAAGCTAGGATTGTACATTACCAATTACAAACTATAATGACATTTTATAAATACCAGATTTTCTAATTATGACCTAGGTTTTTTTTCCATCATTATGAACAACATTAAAACAGTAGCATTTTGAGTTTTACAATTAATCACATTGAATATATCTTGCAGTATTTTTTTATTGAATTTAAAATATCTTGTTTTAGCAAATTAATCTACAGACTTCTATGCCTCCTTTGCTTAGAAGTCTGAAGATTAATTTCATGTTAATTTCAAATATTTTTCAGATTGTATTCGATTGCTTAGTGACTTTGAGAGATACACATGACAACCACTATGAGGCATTGTCCAAACACTTCATTAATCAATGTGCCAAGCAGTGCCAATTTGATTGCAGCATTACCTATGTTATGTGCATTTTTTTTTTGTGATCAAGTGTTTGTACTGTCGACAATCTCGTAATGGCAAACAATCACAAACAAAGAATATGCATCAAAGTTTAATATAAAATTTGGAACATAATTAATGCTAGTTGTGTTTTAATTTTTAATTTAAAATATAAGTAAAAATGTTTGCAGTTAATTAATAACCCTTTTAGCTGCAAATAATAGTGTCGACAATCTCGTAATGGCAAACAATCACAAACAAAGAATATGCATCAAAGTTTAATATGAAATTTGGAACATAAAAATTAAAACACAACTAGCATTAATTAATTTAAAATATAAATAAAAATGTTTGCAGTTAATTAATAACCCATTTTAGCTGCAAATAATATATATATAAAAGTAAGATACTTAATCAAGCATAAAGTTTGAAATAACATTCATATACAGGTAGGCCTCAATTAGTGCGAATAAAGGGTTCCACGATTTTCTTGCACTATTCAAAGTATTAACTATATGCAAAATATGGTAATTGGTTCTTGCTTTATGATATTCCAGCCACTAGCCAACCTCACGATGAATAACTACAATACTAACTGTTTAAGAAATAATTATTTTCATATTTTACATCATTGTTCATCATCTGAATTAACAACTTACCAGGAATTGCATCTCATATCATCATCAAACCACAATAAGTTGACATTTTACTTTTCTCCTGTATTTCATTTGCATGTTTTATGATATTCCGTACAGTAGATTCAGGCATATTGAGATCTCGTCCTATCTTAGAATTATCGTGACCATTTTTATGTCACTCAATCACATCCATTTTTTGTGGTAGTGTAATCACTTAAAATGACCTCGTTTAACGCTGTTTCATTTAGCGCTTTTTTCCTTGGAACGTATCCCCGCGTTAAACAGGGTCTTACTGTAGTTTATTTTGGCACGACTGCTTAGGATGCTTGTTTGGATAATAGAGAATCCCCTGTGATGGCAGCCTGAGAACTATCAGAAACGTTATGTGATGTCAGAGTCCACGGTCGGGCCCTTTTCGATGGCGAGCCCGTGACAAAAGTCACGGATGTCACCCCCTCTCGGCGGCCCTGCATATATTACAGTATAATTTTTTTTTAAATCATCAGATAAATATATACAATATGTATTTAATTAAAGATAATCAAAACGAAATATTAAATTTTTTTAATCTGTATATATTACTTTACATACATACATACATACAGAGTCAAAAAAATTAACATACTCTAATGTTCTCTTTCAATATAAATGCATATCCCATTTAACATCATTCACATGATAACGTATTTTAACTGTAAAGTGCAATCAGTTGTTGTTCATTCCCGCTATAACGTACTGCTATACTGCCATAAAGAACTGATGTCATATCTAAAATTTCCACCATTCCGAATGTGTGCTGTGGGATCTGAAATTGTCAATGCCATATATCATACGGTAGTTTTTATATTTTATCATAATAATTCATTTTTTAAATATTTGAAATAATTAGTATATTTCTTCTATTCTAAGACGCAAATGTTTTATTTTTTAACTTCTTTGAAATCGGAATGAATAAATTTTTCGTTGTCTAATTTTCAAGAAAAATGTTACATTATCAGTAAGAAATAACTATTTTTTTCAGCAGCATCCGTTACTCAAAATACAATATATTCAAATACAATAAGTCGAAAAAAACAAATAAGAAATATCTCTGCAGCTAATGAAATGAAAAATACATTCAGCGCAAACGATTTTCAAAAGAAAAATATGTGTCCTAAATAAGTGCATCATAATCATTGATATTTGCATATCAATCAACCATCAGAAATTGCCCAAACTCGACTGGAAATAGAAACTGCCATTTTTAATAATACAGGGAATCCCAATACTGCAATCCGTCATTTTTTTTAGATAACGCATAATATCCAGAAAAAAGTCATGTAAACCAAAAATGTGAAATGATGTATCGCCTATACCTTATTTTAACATTTAATAAACTATACTGTAAATTATTAGGTGGATATGAATCGTTTTGGGAAATTCGGTCTCATTCATTTCTTTAAACAAAATTATTTTTAATAACCAATCTCAATTTAAAATAACATTTTGTAATATTGTATGTAGAAACTCACAGTACAAAATACATTTAAATCTACCAGACACTTTCAGATTAAAATCATAAGATGGCGAATATACTTCCAATAATAACAATTTTTTTCAAAAGTCGAAGTATGTTATATGAGTGCTTCTTATCTTTTATTCTGTTGATATTTGGAATTAACAGCCTTATAATTGGACTTTTATTTTTAATAACTTATAAATAAAAAACATGCTTATTCCTGTCTATGACAGGAATAAATGACCAAATCTCTTCAAGTGACACAAATATTTGTCAGATTGATCACTGTGTCTTTTTTTTCTCAATAAATGTTTTTCAATCTGTTATTTACTAAATGGGCGAATTGAGACCCTGCCATGGGCCGCTTACATCAAAGGATGGCAGAATCTTCAGAATAGCAATCGCTAACACGGGATCAGACTATCAAAATACTTTCAAAGGAATGGGATTCGGATTCAAACCCAGATCGTCTTGATGGAAAGTTAGTTAGTCCAGATAGTCAGTCAGATAATAACACAAAAGTCAGATTAAAAATATTCGTAGAATTTCAGGCCGCCATATTAGATTCGACTTTTTAAAGTAAAAAAAAAAAAAACTCATCAGATTCTCTAACCTAGGGACGCACAGACTTGTTAAGACTAAGGGCCACATAGTTTCACATAACTTATAAGAGGACCACCAAAAAAGCATAAAAGTTATGTTTATTAATTACGTATTACAAAGAAACGTAAACAAAAGTAAACAAAGAATTTTTAATTGGATGCCTGGCATTGCATTGATTTAACAACTTTTTATGTTTCATATTCAGTATTTGTAGTACCAAAACGAAAATTAATTATAAATTTTCATTAGTTAAACGGCAGTGCAATCTTATGCGCATGTACAATTTTTTAAACTACTTATTTCACACAAATAAATCCATTAAAAATAAAAAAATGTTTATTATTACAAATATGATTATTATTTTTTCCTTATTATTTAAAAACATTGATATCGAACTATTGTAAAAATAATTTCACATCAGAAAAATATATGAAAATGCATTGTTCAAAACTACAGATAATATTTCGTTGATTGTGTGACTTGTTAAAATAACACATGGTGAGATGGGTCGCCAGCAAATCAACGAAGAGCTCTGGTCTGTGCATCGCTGTTCTAACCCGAAAATTTACCTGGCTGATAAGACAAAAAATCGGATTAAATTATCTGTTGAATTTCGGGCTGCCATATTGGATTCACCATTTTGAATTCGAAAAACTATCGTCAGATTCATATCAGTTTCATATTCTCAAAGACTATTATATGCTAACTTTTGTCAAAATAGAACTAACATTTTAAAATCCGTCAAATTTAGGAGCTGCCACTTTGTGACCCCCTTTTGAGTAAAAATATTTTTCTCAACATGGACCGCTTAAAATCATTATTTCTCAACATGGTCGAGAAATAATGATTTTAAAGCCATAAAATAAACATTGGAAATTTAGTTTCCCCTTCCTCTCCCCCTTTGAGATGAAATTTCTGGTTTCCATATTTTTCTGACCCATTTCAGTGGTCCTCCTATAACATCTTCAAAATTTAATTTCTAGATCATGAGGAAATATTCAAATTCATATGGATATAAGGCTACTACTATACTTTACTTTAAATGACACTAACAATGTAAGATCATGTATTTTTGTTCAGTATTAGTGAAAATATGGCTTTCTGAAATCGTCCAATAATTTGTAACCAGCCTGTACTTACATATGCATATATGTGGTCCCTAAGCGTTTTATATATATAGATTTTTTTCTCTAATTTTTATCAGAATATGAAAAGGAAAAAATTACATAAATAATCAAAGGCATCTTCGAACGAAGGAAATATGTACTATATTTATTAACTATAATAATAAATAACAATTAACGTAAGAACGTTAATGAACAATAGTTATTTTATAATTTGTATTAATTTAAATTTTATAAAATTTAAGAGAATAACTGTATTATTGAAATACAATAGCTCGTAAACTACAATCTAATACTGGAAATTCCAGTCGTTCATTGTAGAATGCTATTGCATTTTTATTTATTACTTTTCATAAACAGATAGTTTGTGATAAATAATTTTTCGTAGAAAATGCTGTTAAACTTATTTCTACATCCATTTGACGGAAATATTCTTTGAAGTTAACATTACGTCAAGAACGAAGGATGACTGCTTCCATTATCGATGCATGTTTACGACTATTCCGCGCTTCACAACTCCCGGTTTTAAGTCGAATAAACTTGAAATAGTAATATTGAAGTTAAATAATTAAAACGGAAATAAAATGATGTAATGCATCGTAAGATTTTTGGAAATATTTGATTGTTAACAGAATACACTTAAATACTGCCAACCGTCTAGAATTGTTTTAAGTCTTTATAATACCATTCAAACATTTATTTAACGTATTTTCGCTTAACGCACAAATTTTCTAGTCCCAATTAGTACGTTATAGTGAGTTATACTTCTGTATATTTGATATCATGGACAAATTTTTGTCAGTGTCTGAAATTCATTTTTCTTTTGATTAATAAATTCTCACATAAAGTTGAATTCGTTTTAGTACCTCAAAATAACAAAATTCATTTTTCTTTTGATTAATAAATTCTCACATAAAGTTGAATTCGTTTTAGTACCTAAAAAAAAAAATATTTGAATGCCAATCACTTACTATTCAAGTTTTAGAAATCTTATTCTTGTCAATCTTATCCAATATTAAGATGTTAAAACAGTTTTAACATCCTGATATTGGAAATTATCCAAAATATGTGAAAAAATAATAATTCCTTTCGAAATCATTCGGTCGATATAAATTTGCCTTATAGATAGCATCTCATGGACTGTAGGGATTGCTAACATCAGAATTCTAGTTAAAGAAAATCGTTTTTGAATAGCAACTACAGTAGATTATACTGTCGTTCTAAACTAATTTGTCTTATATTACTTCAAATTATGTGACCAAGTAACTTGCGATATAACTTTCAAGTATAATAAACTCATCAATTACTAACGATTTATTTTTAATTTGTATTAATACAAAATTAATCCTATGGAACTAATCCTACCGTTTTGATAGTTTTTAAAACGAATGTAATGTTAAATAAATTATATAAATTCAGAAAGTCCTTTCAGTAAATGCAACGCCTGCTCAAAGGATTGTAGAGAATTTTGATGTAGCAATTTTATGAGGGTGCCCAAGTTAGCTGTGGGCACTCTCATAAAATTGACATACCAAAAATAGTTTCAAAAATTCTTTTAACTTGTGAACAGTGTATTTATTATGACGAAAATCTGATTTAATTTTCACAGGAATAGACTTGAATAATAATAAATGGTAAAAATGTTATTTTGTTTACTGTAGTTTTTTCAGTTTATGGATGCTCCAAAAAATTTGGAGCCTGAATAAATGTGTGAACATTGTGAAGTACAGAATATTTTACATTAAATCACATTCGATTATTATAATATATATTTTTGAAATGTGTCAGTTATTTTTATAAAATCAAAGTAATTTTCTTCAATATAATTTGGATATCTATAATTAGTTTTTCTTTTCGAAATGATTTTTTTTCTTTTATGAAATTTTAAAATATTAATGACGTTACGCACTGGATTTCAAATTTTGCCTTCGACATCTTCATATGTAATGCACAATTAAGTTATTTACACGCACTGCGAATACTTTCGATAATTAGAAGCAACCATGCGATTTACCGATTTCCTTCTACGGCTAATTATCACTTCTGTTTTTTGAATAATTTAGCCTCATTAATTATTGTTATATTCGCAAATGCTTAAAAATTACGATAAAAATTGGTACTGAAATGGATTAAAAAATACTTCTAATAATTGCTCAGTAAAAATATTAAGTAACTTAAATTATAATTTATTAATGGGATACATGCTTAAGATATGTAATTTATTGAGGTATATCTATAATGTACTGCATACTGTATATTTAATTTATATGATTTGTTATATGACCCACTTTTTTGATGTCAAGGTTAACTTGCTAGATCATACAAGTTTTACAAAAAATGAAAACATGTTAGTTTTGATTCGGAAGGAATATAATAAAAAATTATTTGAATTGAAATAACCATGTTTAATGAATATTTGTAGACTGAACTCCAAATAAATATAATAGGGCTTAAATAAGCATTGATTTTATTTGTCAGAAACTTATTCTTGTTAAAAATGCTGTTCAGTATACCATTATTTTTACTGATATACAGTTTATGAATATCTTACTCAAAGTACCTTTTACTCTTGATGCCAATTCAAAGGTTATGAATTAAGAAATTCAAATTATATAATATTCACGTATAATAAGTTAAAATTTAAGTTTTCGTCCGCCATATTTTGAAAGAGAATGACAGATGGTTAAATATTTAAAAATATTAGATGATGAAGTTTTATATATTGGTAAATCATTATAACGATCATTTATTCGCAAGCTCTTTAATAGACACACCCATTTTATTCTAAAATGACATTTAATAATTTTATTACTACTGTTTTTCCCTCTTTTTTTAGTTTTTAGATTTTTCTAAAAATGTTCTTAGAAAGCCTTGTGATTGTTTAAGATTTAAGAGAGAATTTCCATTTGTACATAGTTAAAGTTTGAATCTACTTTTATTTACTTTTCCGTGGATTTGTTTCTCGTAGATTTTAATTCCTTTCTAAGTATTGTACGTTACAAATAATACAGTATTCCAAAGAATTTTCTCCGTTTATAACAAAATTGCATTTCTAAAGAATTTCTCTGCGGTATATTTAGATACTATATCTTTATAACAATGAAGGAAAACAATAAATTTGGTTCAAGGACTTTCGATAAATTTCAGGGACGTTTTCCGTTTTCCCTATACGTTTAACATCGTTTTACAGCAATACCTTTTAACTATTAAAAAATAATAATAAATTCGAAAATTAGTGCAGTTTACAAATAATACATGTATGACATAATAAAGTGCAAACATTATACAACTCGTCACTTTTTAAAAAAGAAAAATTATTTGGCACGTTAAACAGGAATATCCAGAATTATGTTTTGTAGAATTATGTTTCCTGATAGATGGCAAATTGTCTCGAATACTTAATCAAATTTTAAAATTGCATGTTTTATTTTAAATTTTAAACAATATTTCAGTCATTATTTAACCGAAGACTTTGGGTTTAACGACGGATTTAAAGTATATAAAAAAATTGATACCATTCATATAGTGTGAATGATTTCCTTTAGCAGTTAATGATCAAAGTAAACAAAGGATTTCTTAGATCATTCAGAATCGTTATTCAGCCGAGCATAAAAAATAAATGGCTTTCAGCATAATAATGCGTCAGAGTTTCTAGTAACTCACAGGTGAGTAAGTGCATCAGTCATCTGTTCCAGCACATGGATCACTAAATAAAATTCATTAAACAATGACAGCTTCACGTCGTAGCTACCAATTTTTATTTAACAAATGGCATTGTCCCTATCCACGACGGTATCGCCCACTTTTCACATGTTTTAATTTTCTCTTTAGAAACTGTTTGATGCAAACGTGAAGATTTTATTTCGTTAATAGATGTTATAAAAGCATTGTAGCGGATAATTTAATTGATCTAGAATTCTGCATATCAAACAGAAATTCCCAAAATCTTGAAATCATTAATTTTATTATTATTGGATTTCAAATTCAATATTTTAAATATTTAAAATTATAATAAAGTAATATTAAAAGCGAGTGCAGTGATCCACTAAATTCTGGACATGTGACAAACTGTCGCGTGTCACCTATTTTGTCCTCCAAACTTTTATAGTTTTTGAAAGTAGGTCTGTGTTTATAGTTAGTATAAGTACAGCCATCATAAATGCATTCTAAGAGAATATTACGCAAAGTAATGCAACCGTAATATCAATTTAGCTTATTTTATAGCGAATAAGGTGATTAATGTTTCTAAGCACGTTTTGAAATATGACAGTAGGAAGGTATATATACAAAACAATAAACATACAAAATTAATCAAGTGGATTTTGAAAGTAACCAATCATAATCGGTGCTGTAATGAACTGTCAAGACTTTTGAAGAGTTCGTACGACAAATAATTAATAATATAAAACGTGCAGAGCAGCGGCAACAACAACACTCTCAAGCGATAGAAAGATCAACATATTTCTATTATAAGATAAATTTCAATCATGATTAATTGTTTGAATGTGGTATATAATTATTAGTTATCATATAATGCAGTAAAATAGAAAATTGTGTTAATTAAATTTATATTGTTTAAAGCGATATAGTCAACTTACTGGAGTGATTTTATACTGAAGAAAATATTCCAGTGTAGCATTATCCATTTTTAATTAGTATATTATTATTATTCTGTTCGTCAATTTATAATGTTTAGTTATTAATAAATGTATAGAATAATTTATGTTCAAGTTTGTTTAAATTAATAGTTATTAAAAACTGTGGTTTCTGAGTTTGATATCATCCTATAAAAAGATTTACATGAGAATAGTTTAATATATACTTTACAGTAATCTTATTTTAACCCTTTAATACCCAAATTATCTGTTTTTCAGTAAGAAAACTTTTAAATAAGAAAATCACATTCTGTACACATTTAATATAAACAATTTATTTTCCAAAATTTTTTGTTTGGTACATACAGAATAAATAACTTAAGTGTTTCTTATTTGATACCGTGGGATGTAAAGGGTTAATCTTTCTGTTTTCTTTTCGTAGCTCTGATAAACTGAAAATATGAGAATATACAGGTACTAGCAAAATTTTAAGTTACTGTGCGTAACGAAAACAAAGATACGGCATAATCGGAATACGTCATTTAAATCATTAGCAAAATTAATTTTTAAGAAAATGTAATTTAAATATTTAAAATTATTAAAATATTGTCAGAAAAAAATAAGTTTTTGTTTTTAATTTTTCATTTATAATATTTTCTAAAATATCTAAAGATGTTATTACAGTATGCTCTTTTGATATCCATGCATGATTATATAATTTCTGTTATTTCTTTGATTCATAAAATTATGCATTATAAATATATTCGTATAATATTAAATAAGAGTATGGTATAATTATAACAGATTTAATGAAAAATTTACAAGGTTTTGAATATATCGACATTTTCGTGAATGATTTATAATGATTCATGTCAATCAGGATTTCAGTTCATGAGTGATGCAAATATTGTTACTTTTATGGGGAATCAGTTCCAAGATGGAGACAGTCAATAAATTAGCATGTGCACTGCACACTAATCATAGCAGAATTCTGTCTTAATTCATGAGTGATGCAAATATTGTTACTTTTATGGGGAATCAGTTCCAAGATGGAGACATAGTCAATAAATTAGCATGTGCACTACACACTAATCATAGCAGAATTCTGTCCTGTGTTGACACTTTTTACAGTATAAGAATCGATAGGATTTTGAATAGAATACTCTATAATGATTTAGGTGTGAGGAAAATTTATTCAAAAATTAGAAAAAAACAAATTACGAAACTTCTTAAAAACAAAAATCACAGATTATTTAGAATAAGTTGCTATAATACACAATATGTTTTTGAAGTTAGAAAATAAGTTGTTTACATATGTATCAATAAAACAAAAATATTCGTATTATCCGTGATTTCCAATTATCCGTTTATAGCCGCCTCTTAATTAGACAGAATAATTAAGATTATAAATTTCTTTAACAATGGTGGTATTACAGATTTCAATAATAGTTTTATAAATTGTATCCTCAAAAATTTACAAGAAAATAAGCATTAAAATGTTTTACAAGTATGGAATTTTGTTCAAACAATTTGCATAAAAATTAGTAACGTATTTTTCATCGATGATTTTTTATATTGATTTTATTTTTTATAAGAAAATATTTAATAGTCTATTTATTATTTATTTACAGTTACATTATTTAGCTGTAACTGGTATTACAGCAATTAATTTTGTATAAGATATCGGAAGAATATTTTATCAAATAGCGATAAAACTTGAGATAATACTGCAAAGAATTTAAATTACTCGTTTAAAATGCGTAGAGATCGTCACTAAGAGCAGGCTTCATTTAGCTGTTTAGATAATTATATCCGAGATGTCCTACTTTTTTTTATACAGATATTAGAAAAGTAAACAAAGCATAAATAAGGTAAAAAGTATTAATTTATTTTTAATTAGAAAAACACATTAAAAAAATTATACCACAAAAATATATCTCACATTTGACTTACAGACTCCAAAAATTTATATTTTATAATCTATCAGTCAAACATAGCTTGTGTTAAGCCATGTTTCACAACGAAAATTCATTTAATGCATCGGTACACTTCTTGTTAATAGTTTTTAAAATACATCTATTATAATTTTTTTTTATGTATACAGCATAAATAATAGTTTCTACTGATCTACAGACCTTAACACACCCGCTAAGGATTGCAAATTTAGTACTATAGAATTTGACATGCTGATAAATTTACTTAACGAAACGGTAATTGCATTTCTAAAATATCAATAATAATTTACTTTCGCACAGTTACAACATAGAATGACTGCAGTGGCACATATTTTCACTGAATTATAATACAGTAAACCTATTCAAAAGATGATTTCATAAATTCTAATCACTGAATGAAAGAAATCATTCTTTCGCAACAGAACTGTTTGTATAAATAGCTGTGAATGACCTGTTATGGGAACTAAATAATTTTTGAATTCATAACTTAATGATAATTTCCAAACAAAATATACGAATGCTTTTTATATATATATATATTAAATATACGTTAAATATTTTAAAAACTCGTACAAATGTCATTTTGGATCATCGAAACTGTACACTTTATATAGGTCTATATATAAACAGTAGACCTACATTTTTTTATAACCGGTAATCTACATAACTATCATGTAAATTTTCGTGGCAAGAAAAATATTTTTCCTGAATGATGTAAACTACTGTATAGCACAATAAGCTTATACAATACATTATTTAAAATTTACACTAATTTATCCTTGAACTGGAACGTTCGTTTTGATGCACTGTAGACACGTTTGCACTTTCAGAATTAGGAGTATTTGCGTGACATTTATGCAACTCATCTAATAAATATATACAATTTAACCATGCGTGTCTCTCCGAATCTGTCAAAGTATTTAGACGAAAACTTTTCTTGCTTCTGGAACTTTTACGAGTGTAATTCCAAGAAAATTCCCTACTTTCGATTGGAGAATGTTCGTGAATAGCACTGCTATTGTCTCTAGGTTTATTTTTCCAGTGGTCCTTTAACTGATCCGACTTAGCGGGCGGAAGCACTGTTATCCTCTTAACTGTTTTCCTTCCACGAATGTCTAAAGTCTGTTCGTGCAGCGTGGAATTATTATTGTTATTATTATTATTAAGTTTGGCATTAAATTTCGTAGATCTCTTCGTGCCGTGATGATGAGATTGTGCTTCCTTATTATCTTGTTTTAAGTTTTTTCTATCGTTCCTAGATTGGTAGTAATAAGGATAATTTCTATAATACACATAAGGAGGAGACGACATATAAGGCGAGTCTTTATAATAAATAGGCACTTGATAAAAGTGAGCATCTGAATAAGATCTAATTCTGTAGCATTTAGCTGTAGGATAGAAATAACATTCGGATTCTAATTTCTTTCTCTTCTTTTCTTGACGCTTTTTATACTTTAGAATTCCTACCACTATACACAAACATAAAATGCTGAATACACAACACGATCCAATTAAAATATAAGCTAGTTTTTCGGTGGTCAACTTAAACTCTGCATCGTCTTCTACATCACTATCTTCCGACACGTCCCACGAAGCTACAGTTTCTATGTCATCAGATGGCAATTCTGTATTGGTTATAATCCACACTTTACCCATTCGAGGAACTTGCCTTTCTTGCCTTATCCAATTTGTAGTTACGTTATCCATTTCGACATTTTTTGCCGTTTTATCACTTGACTTTTCATCTTCATCAACAGCTGCAGAATCAGTGAAATAAAACGAACTGCTATCATTTCCCAAAACACGTTGTAGACTGTACAGAAATAGCAGACAACTTGCAATCGTCATGCTACATGTGCGTACCCGAGGAAGATCAACATCTGTCTGAGAAACGGAAACAACTTAGAAGCTTTCATGCGTGACCCGATAAACTCCCCTTCTCTGGGGAAAGTATAAAGCACCCTAGTCGCTGGCACAATGAACGTTACATTGATAAACGTTGTAAACATCCGTCAGACTCTGCCACATAAAACGAGACCTTGTTTATGACGTCACGCGACGTTTCCCGCAAGCGCACTATCAGGCCAGGAGGCTACCCGTAGAGAGTTCGATAGTGACTATATAACGCCTGAAGATAGACTTTCATCAGCAGCATGCAGCTGAACAGGTAATATAGGGTCAACGATCAAACTATCAGCGATACCTGAATTGAAGTGTCACGTGGTACGAAACGCTTTTACAGTTTAATTTGTTCTTTCAGGAATGTCAAGCTGTGCCATTAAGTTGTCTTTAAGTAATTGCTTAGTCGAAGAATAAAACTAGTTAAATAGCCTTTATATGCCTGCTATGCTACCAAACATTGAACTTTATTTGTCCTTAGTAGCCAATTATAGCAATATATAGCAACCCTATATATACACTCACACACATGCTTTCATTTATCAAACATATATATATATATATATATATATAAACTGCAGATGATCAAAACTGAAGATATGTCAAATGTATGCTGTTCGATAAAAAAAAATCTAACAATTCGCAGCGAAAGTAGTTTAAGAAATTTAAACAAGGTGAACATAAATAAATAAAACACGATTTTCTAGGAATTTAACAAGATAGCAAACAAATAGAACATTTGTCTTGAAGCGATACTCCTTTCAACCAATGAGAAAAAATTCTCAGGATGGGTTCCACTCGAGCATTAAAAAGAAAAAAAATTCTCCAAATTCTCAAAGTAAATTACTAAACAACCTAATAAATTTTAGAACATAGTTCCAATCGAGGTGAAATTCCTCTAAAAATAGCAAAGATTTTCGATACGAATCACGATTTTTGTACTGCACCATATCCGAAAATAAGTTCAGTTATTGTTATAATCCGTGTTATTTTTCTTTTTTTTTATTTTTCTTCTCATTCTTTCAAACTGGTTACTCTTGTATTCGTCGTTTAACCTAAAAACTTATTAGTTAAATGCGAGTTATGCTGTTAGAAACACAGCAAAAGGCGGTTTTGCCCGAAGCAAATTATGAGCCAGCTTGTATAGGGTAGTATGGCAGCATCATTAACATATGCAATAGTAATACTACGTCGTTAAAACGCTACCCCGTTGTTAAATTTGCATTTTAAACTTCGATATATTGCTTTTAGTTTGAAAATTCGAAAAGCTATCTACAGGTCATGAACGATTTAAGCGTGAAAAGTAAAAATAAATAATTAGAGGAAGGATAATGTACTAAAATTTTAATAATTATGCTGAAGAGATATTATCTTTACGTCCGGGAAACGATATTATTTTTTGAACATGCCTTTTTGGAGACGGAAGTCCTTCATGACAAAAGGTGAAAAAGTAACCTCCTGTGTTAGGTTATTGGACTGTGGATATATTATCTAGATTTACAACTCTTATTATTTCATCACATTGCTAAATTCATCATTATGTAATACGTAAAAAAAGCAACACAACATTCATTAACTTCCAGATATTTCTGGATGTAGGACTAGGTCGTTTTTTTATTATTATTCTCAATATGAATGTTAATTAAATATAATTAAATGTGTTTATTTCTAAGACAGTCTTTGTTTAAAAAATTATTATAAAATTTTGGAAAATATAAAATAATTTGAATGTCCTTTTTAATATAAAAGAAGTTGAGCTATTAATATTCATGAATGGATTGTTGCTTGGAAAAAGCTTGGAGATTTCTAGGAAAACAAAATATTTATGTAGCAAATTTCATTAAAAAGGCAGTTCAACTTATTTTATTAATTAAAACATTATAGATATAGAATATTGATTATAAAATTTTAATTTTCTAATAGCGAGCGAGAACTTTCCGACAAAAGGAAGGTGGAGTAAAAAGTGCACCTGTGGGACAGCACCGAACAGTCTGGTAAACTTCCTCACGGAAATCCTATAATTATGAGTTTTTATAAATATCATGTCCTTATCTCATGTAGATGTAAATCCTCCCTAATATCAAGATATACGCGATATCGCTAGAAATGTGCGAAGCGCGCATATAAGAAGCGCGACGCTTGAATTATTTTCATATGAGTGAATAACAAATACTTTAGTATTAAATAATATTTTAAAGTTGATGCATTTTAATATATATTTATTTTTAAAATAACTATTTTAGCGCTTGAAAAGGTATATAAATTCTAAAACAAAAAATTCACTTTGTGGATAATCCGACAAAAATTGCTTCTTCCTCAAATCGTTGAACCACATCACTTGTCACATAGTTTGTTTCCTGACTTAGAAAAATTGTAAAAATCGTTATGACAAGATTCTTGAAATAAAATTTTTTCCTTTCTAGTGATTAAACTGATCTGATTATTTTTTCCCATTAGTAATAAACATTTTAAACAAAAAACATCATAATTTTAAAATAAAATCCATCTTCATATATATAAGTTCCTAAAAATTATTAAAAAAAAAATATGCTGAAAAATAATACAATATATAGCTATATTTTTATAAAACGAATTTAAAATTAAAAGTCAGATCAAATTTACAAATCTTAAATTACTTTTGAATAAATTTATAGAAACGGAGAATAGTCTTTTGTTACTCGAGAGCTTTTGTTAGACGATAGAAGGCTTGGCATTCATTGTTCATATTCAAAGTTGAGCGATAGAAAAGAGAAACGTAACAATAGAGCGTTCCTTCAAATCCTCCAATTTCAGAAAATAGCCGACTTGGGTGAGTGAAGTTGTAAATAATGCTTATTGTTTATTACAGTCAAAGACGCAGCAGATGTCCAATAGATGAATAATAACCACCCATCATCTGCAGGAAGGAACTGTACAGGATATGATTCAATAGAAATTTTTGATCAGTGGCATAACGGATGGACCTGGACATCATCTGAAATATTTTTAGTTAAGATCCATAAAATGATATTTCTTTTTAACTTTCAGTCTCTGGTCCAGTTGATTCTAAGCTTACAAACTAATCAATGATTTGTTTCTAAGTCAAATAATTGATTTAGCTCCGAAGTGAATCTAGAAAAATTAGTGAGGATGATTTATACAGTATGTGAAATTACTATGGGGCGATTTCTTAAATTTTAATATTGCAACGTAAATAATTAATGTTTTTGTACAAATTTGTTTTTATTTTATTTAATTTTTATATACATAAAAATATAATAAATAAAAAATGTTTTATTAATTATATAAATTCGAAATAAAAATAATAATGAGATTTTTGCTTGTGGAGATTACACCTATGACAACCCTTTCGAATTCGCACTTTCTAGCTCTGGAAATATACTTCATGCTTTTCACACTAAAGTTGAAGGTATAAAACTGAAAAATTATGATTTTCTCTAACTTTAAATTTATGAAAATTCCTTAAAAATTATCAATAAGTTAAGTGTAATAATCACTTATTTTTTATAATGAATTATTTGCGTTTTATACAAAGTTACTTTGTATTCCAATCTAATATTGAACTAAACCTATCGTTATCTATAAGTCAGGACAACTAATAGTAATGCGTAATTAAGCACGAAAACTGATTTATAATCAATATTACGAATTTTTCCTCCATCTTTGATGATAAATCACTGTTACAATTATTTTAAAACTTTTTAAAACTCTTTTGAGGAAAAGCATAATAATTTATATATACATATATTTTTTATTTTCCCGTTAATTTACTCATAGCTTGCAGTAACTGAAGGTAAACTTTTGAATTTTTCAGCACAAATAAGCAAGTTTATTAACTCCTTTTAGCATCTGAAAACAAAATAATTGCCTGTCAAGCTTTTCTCTTTTTATAAATTTTGATAAAAATTTATCCATTGCTATCTTAATTAATTAACAATCACAAGCATTTAATAAATTTCAACAGTTTTGTTATATAAATAGAACACAAATGCATTTTATCTTAATTTAAAATATTCGATAGATTTCCAATTTATTTTAAGATGAGAAAGGATTAATGCTTACAGCTGAGAAATTCCTTCCGATTTTGGACTGATTTCAATGAAATTTTATTTATTGTGATGTCATTTATTTGATTTTTTTTCAACATCTGAGCAAGGATGGATGAATCTGAGGCTATATTTCGTTTTCTATATATTATTTATCACATTTAACAAGTTAGACTATAATAGTATAATAATTATGTGATGAGAGAGAAATAATTTAAATATAAAAATCTATTTTAATGCGATTTGTCCGGGGTTAGTTACCATTCATGTGATGCAATATTACATTTAAAATTAAGCTTATTGTAAAAAACATATTGTGTATTATAGCAACTTATTCTAAATAATCTGTGATTTTTGTTTTTAAGAATTTTCGTAATTTTTTTTTTTCTAATTTTTGAATAAATTTTCCTCACACCTAAATCTATATCTCAAAGTGCCATGTTTTATTGTATATTTGGTATATATGAAGAAGAATTTTTGATATTAAAAATAAGTTTGAGAAAAAAACGGATTTCTTGTATTAGTGATAAAGTTGCTGCAAAGAACAGTGTATATATGAAATGAAATAACACAAGAATTTCAGAAATAGAAGTATGGTAAAAATTGACACTACCTAACAGATATAATTATGACAACTTAATGTAATAGTTGATTAATTATAGTTCAACAGATCAATAGCTAACTCGAATTGAAACTACTGTATATAAGCTTATTTGTGAACAAAATTAGTCAAGATTAATAGATTTATTAATTTTGAGTCTCATTCATATGATGATAAATAATTATCCAAAAATGATTTTATTTTATGAATGAGAAATTATTGTTCATCGAATCACACAAGACAGTTGCGTGAAGCCGATTTCCGAAATGGTTAATAAAGATAATGTACAGCACTTGGTTTTTGAGAATGCAATCAAATTCTAATCTGTAATTCCATATGACAATCATTTTAAAGTTATAACTCACAGATAAAGACATACAAATGGGAAGGCTCCTATACTGTCTGTGGAAACTTTTTCTGATTCACGTGATCAGAATAAACCAATTGAGTCACGGGAATTTGACGACCTGGGTTAGTCGGCGCTGCTGCATGCTAGCGTCACATATAACGTCACTATCATGACGTATAAGTGAGTCCTGAGATGATTGGATAAAATTCTAATACGAAATAAAAAGCATAATTTTTTTCAATTGTATATAAATCGAATTACATAATAGTTACGAGTTAATGGTCTTTCATTTATATGGTGTTTACTTCACATTTTCAATAAAATTAATGCAATTTATATATAAATTATTTATTTGAATAAATAGACATAATATTACAACAAAAAATTTTTGGGTGCTACGGACGCCTTTACTATTTTAATCACAAAAAAATTTAAACGAAATTCACTTCACCATAAGTTTATTATTTAAATCAGTGACCTTGAAAAAATGTCCGTTATTGCTATGGCAACGACTGTTAGAATCACCTTGGTGAAGCGATGAAAGAGATTCAGTACAAATATCAAAGTTTTGAAGAAAATATTATTCCGAGTACACTGAGGGTGACACCAGTTTAATCCTGAGAGCTTCAGTAATCCGGTAGTAAGTGAATTAAATCACAAAAATAAGAAACGACACTACTAAAACCAGAAAATAATGCACTACTAATACATTAGGTGACAATACCCGGCCATACCGGTTACCACATCACATGACACAGTGAGTGATAATATTGTAGTTCATACTTAATTTCTCATTTTCTTGTGCAAAAAATGTTTAAATTAACTATGTACAATAAATATACATGAAATATTTATATTAAGAAATCCATTTCATGACGACCTGGGTCGGGGGCGCTGATGTAAAATTATGACGAAGAGTTTCCAATCACGTGGTACGCCTTCCCATCTGTATGTCCTTATCTGTGTTATAACTGTTGGCTGTCCATTTTATACTTGCTACAGACACAAAAACATAAAGTACTTTACGTTAAGTATTAAAGGACTTTAACATAAAAGTACTTTAGAGTTGATTTCAGACACGTTTTTGGAATTTTCGTTAGTATTCGCCATCTAGTGGGAAATTTTATATCGTCGTAGGGGGGAAAATCACGTAACTTCGTAAAAATAAGTCGTAGCTTATTTAAGTTGATTGCATTCGATTCGGAATGATAAGATACATCTAAAATCGTTTAAAATATCCTATTATCTATAAAAGTTTTGCAGAAAATCATAAAAAA